>OVAQ01000589.1:0-28621 GCA_900406345.1 Erysimum cheiri
AGTTCCTCACTCAGTCTTTTAGCCTTAACAATCTTCTTATCGCTCTATACTTACAAAAATGGCACTGATACAATCGATTATCTTAACCATATTCTCTCTCTTTCTCCTCTTGAGCCTCACCTACGCCGGGATCCCCGGCGTCTACTCTGGCGGCTCTTGGCAAACTGCTCACGCCACTTTCTACGGAGGAGACGACGCATCTGGAACCATGGGTGAGTCACTTCTTCTGGAAAGCACACTTGATTAATCATCATTCATACCAGCTCTCTAAAAACAGAGCACTCTGTTTTTTCTTTTAAATTTGATTTCTTTTGTTATGTTTTAGGTGGCGCGTGCGGATACGGGAATCTGTACAGCCAAGGGTACGGAACGAACACGGCGGCGCTGAGCACGGCATTGTTCAACAGTGGCTTAAGCTGCGGTTCATGCTTTGAAATCAAATGTGTCAATGATCCTAAATGGTGTCACTCAGGTAGTCCGTCTGTCTTCGTAACCGCAACCAACTTTTGTCCTCCTAACTTAGCCCAGCCTAGCGACAATGGTGGCTGGTGCAACCCACCACGAGCTCACTTCGACCTCGCCATGCCCGTTTTCCTCAAGATCGCTGAGTATCGCGCCGGCATTGTCCCCATCTCTTACCGCAGGTACATATAATTCACATCTACACTTGAAACAGCTGCAATGGTTCAAATTGCTAAGCTTGATCAGAAATGTTGGTTTTTGTATAGGGTGGCATGTAGGAAGAGTGGAGGGATAAGGTTCACGATCAACGGCCACCGTTACTTCAACTTGGTGCTGATCACGAACGTGGCGGGAGCAGGAGACATAGTGAGGACGAGCGTGAAAGGGTCAAAGACTGGTTGGATGACTTTGACTAGGAACTGGGGACAGAACTGGCAGTCTAATGATGTTCTCGTTGGTCAGTCACTTTCCTTCCGTGTCACAACCAGTGACCGTAGAACCTCTACTTCATGGAACATCGTCCCTTCCAACTGGCAGTTTGGACAAACCTTTGTTGGAAAGAATTTCAGGGTCTAAAGCGAATTGAAGGAAATGGAAACATTCGAAGTGGTGGTAGAGACAAAGAAGCTCCACTTTCAATTTCGAAATTGGTTGACTTTGTATTTTCTATTATATACTGTGATTTGGAGTTGTAATTGGGAGTTACTGTGAGGTGGTGTGAGAAAATATAAGCTGAAGTGGCTGTTGGAAAAGTTGTAAACAGCCCGCAGCTCTTAAAATTATAATTACATGGTTTTGCTTGTAATCTCCCAATACTTATTTACTACTTTAAGCACGAGATTTGAGTATTTGACAATCTTTGGAGAAGAGGTATAATATGAAAAATTTTTACTACTTACACTAAACTTCTTATGTTTTCCTAATTTTTAGTATGAAAAAATCTAATAATGATCTTTAACTGAGCGTCTTTATGAGTGATATGAGAAAGGTAAATTTGATAATTTTCACATTAATCTTGTTGAGTTTTTTTCTTTTTTTCCCACCAATTTATTTTTATTTTTACCAAATAATTTATTTTAAAATTGTCGACAATAAATAAATTTGATCCGGTGAGCGAGTGATAAAAGCTTTAACGCCGAGATTGTTCTTCCCTCTCTCTCTCAGTCAATTCCTCCAACGCATAGCTTCTTCGATTTGCTTTCTCATTCCTCGTTTGTGTAAGTTTTTCTCCAATGTTTGTATCGATTTCAATCAATTATAGACCTAATTGCTTCCCGTTCTATAGTAGAAACTTTACCTAGCCCTCCTAGTCGGAATCGGACTGTTGCTGACTTTGGACTAGGTTTTGCTTTTTTTAGCGTGCAAATTTAGATGCCGAATTGAGTAGATTTAACGGCCATTTGTGTTCGCCATAAGAAAGGTTTTAGGCTTTTAGACCTCACTGGTACTATTCTTAAGTCTGTAGATGTTGAAGTGTTTGTAAATCCCAAGTCCCTGATTTGAGTCTGACAATAGGCAATGTTCTTTGTTAAAGTAGACCGCGAATCCAATCTCAAGAGTGGCAATTGTGGTGTGGAATCAGCCTTTGAGAATGGCAAAGTACTATGACATTGACGACATACTTATAGAGGAAGAGGTTACCTTTCTTCTCCAATTGATTTGCTTGAGACTCTCTTATCAAATTAGAAATCTGATCTTGATTGTTACTACCTTCTTTGCAGTTTGTACCGGTTTTATTCCATAAAACAGCAAATGGAGTGACTATTGATCCAAGTTCAGAAACAAACTGTGTCAGTATTCTCATTGCTGGTGCAGAGTTTTAAATGGATATCTCATATTTGCCGTTGTCATATAACTTTTTTATACAATCTTCTTTGTATTGTTGCAGGCTGAACAAGGTGCCAAAGTAGAAGTTCCCTTCTGGCTTGCTCATGAGTTGCATTTGAGGCAAGCTGTGACCATAAACCTTCCTGCCTGTTTTGACCAAAAGTAAGCATTTTCTTTAGCTTAACTGTAACGTTGGTATTGTGTATTTACATACAAGAATGGAGTACCGATATCGAAAATTTAGCTTGTCAATTTAATTATCTTTCTTTCTTCCTTTTTGGAGCGGTTCTTCTACCTCCATAAAATGTTTAAAATTTCAGATAGCCTTTAAGCAAATGCTTCTTTTGCCCTGTAATAGTCTTCTCATGGCTTTATTTGTTTTATGTAGTACGAGGCTTGAAGTTCAGGCTGATGCAGCATGCGTTGATCTTAGATCGCGATGTCAATATTTTTATGAATTCGGATGCAAGTTAGAGCCACTGTGAGTTCCTTTAA
This sequence comes from Erysimum cheiri, assembly GCA_900406345.1. Lineage (NCBI taxonomy): Eukaryota > Viridiplantae > Streptophyta > Magnoliopsida > Brassicales > Brassicaceae > Erysimum > Erysimum cheiri. The sequence goes on from OVAQ01000589.1 coordinate 2,785, forward strand.
GACTCTGTCCGATTTTGATGTTATCTTATCTCTTGGTCTCAAGAACAAAATTTGGTTTTCTTGGTGTCAATTTACTTTCTAATCCTTGAGAAAGATAGGTCTTTTATAAAGCTTTGATTGTGAGTTGTGCATGAATAAATCAAGCAAGTTGTTTTTAAGTTGTGAAGCAGATGAAAACAAGATTTTTACAGTGTGGATTAAAGTAAAACTCTTTGTTCAAATCTTAGTTGTAATAATCATACTGGTTTTCTATCCGAACAGGGTTACAGATAGAACACTTGGGATCTTGCTATCGACTGCGTTTAAGATCAGATACAAGGAGGCATTGACAAAAGTATATACAGCAGCTCATATAACAACTTCTAAGTACTTGTCGTTTTTAACAAGAGAAGAAACAAACTGTAAGCCTTTTTTTGCTTTTGGTATTGAATTTAGTTTAAACCATCTCAAGCTTGTACCAAAATACTTAAATCATAATTTCGTTTGTTTGTGTGAACTATTTGAAGTGTACGAGGCAGCTCACTTGTCGATGACAGCCTTCAAGAAGTGGAGAACAGGTGGGCCTAGACTCGAGAGAGCTTCAATACTGGGACGAAAACGCAAGGATTCTAATTGAGGTTCCCAAAAACTCTTTAATATCATTATCCAACTGGGTGATTGTGTCAAAATGATGTAATAGCCAAGAGAAGACTTGATCATTTGCTTATTTCGTGAAAAGAATGAATACATTTGGTATGAGGATGGTTGAATCACTTTGCAAATCGTTTTGTTTCTTCATTAGTTGACTCAGAATCAGATCCACATGGTATCTAACTGGTCAGAGACTATTATGCAACCAACTTAAAGAAACACATAGTTTTCCTTGTTTTGTACCAATAACAAGCCATAGAGGATCATTTTCACTCTCAAAATTGGTCGATCATAAATTTGTAAGTTCGTTATTTAAGGAATGGTTAAATTTGGTCGTCCGACTCTTGTCTAGTGTTTAGTGGACTCTGATATTACATTTATGTAATTTCTTTTATTTATAATAAAACAAGGGACATTTCCAATTCAATTCATGGAATCATTCTTTTATTTTGGGTTCTGAACAGTATCAGTACAAGAACATCAAATTCAGAACAACAAATAAACGAAAAAATATAATAAAAGGGCTCATATCAAGTGTACAAGTTGGAAGGACCGTCATCGAGGGAAAGAGATGAAGAAAAGAACCCTAAATCAAAAAAGGGAAAAAATACATTTATCAAATGTAATTTCTCCTTCGATTCTGATTTGGGTTTAATTTCTCCATCCCATGAGAGTTTTGTTCTAACTCCCCACTCAATCCTCTCTCTTTCTAATCATAGCCCACAAAGATTTTCAAATTTAAGCAGATTCATATAAAAAACTTTCCAGATCCACTTTCCGGGAAAACATTAACAGGAGAAAATCAGAGAAAATTAGTCAGAACAACGATGAAGAAGACGGCGATAAGCTTATAAATATAGGATGTGTTTTAGGGTTTTATTATAAGCCCACTCTTAATGGGCTTTATTCGGGTTATCGAACTGGTTTAGGATCTGGCAACTAAGATCCGGTTTATCTATACGGGTTTACTCCAATCCAGGCTCTGGACAAGGCGGTCCCATCATCCAAACACAAGGCTTCTCTTCTGAAAAGTTCGTTTCATCGTCTCCGTCTCTCTTACTGGCTGAAGTTTTTTTTTTCTCTGAATTTCGGAATTGGATTTGATCGGAAACTTCAAATGTTTAATCAGTTTGGTTCAACGTCGGAGACTTTGAGCAAAGCTTCAGCTGTGGTGCTCCGGATCGGCACCGACGCTCATCTGTATGACGATCCGGAAGACGTCAACATTGCTCCACTTCTCGATAGCAAGTTTGAATCCGAGAAATGTGAAGCTCTCAAGCGTCTCCTTGCTCTTATCGCTCAGGGATTTGATGTCTCCAATTTCTTCCCTCAGGTGTTTGTCTAGTTGGTTGATCCCTTTGATAAATTTGTATTCCATATCGGTTGAACTGTGAGATCTAAGGTTACAATCCTAGAATTTTGTAGATATTTGGATCATATAGAGAGAAGAATTTATGTGCTACGATTTTAAATCATTTTTGGACGAATTTTACCGGCAGGTGGTGAAGAATGTGGCGTCACAGTCATCGGAAGTGAAGAAGCTGGTTTACTTATATTTGCTACAATATGCCGAAAAGTATGTGAACTCAAATCCTCTAATGTCTGATTCTTCATTATATTGCACATTTCTCCGAATTTGTGATATTGTGTTTGTGCATATATATACATGTGAATGTAGTTACATTATTTGCTCCGATTGCTTATGTAGGCGTCCAAATGAAGCATTGCTATCGATCAACTACTTCCAGAAGGACTTGGGAGATCCAAATCCATTGGTTAGAGCTTGGGCACTTCGTACAATGGCCGGGATTCGCTTACATGTAATTGCACCTCTTGCACTTGCAGCTGTGGGTAAATGTGCTAGGGATCCAGCGGTTTATGTCCGCAAATGTGCTGCAAATGCTCTTCCAAAGTTGCATGATTTGCGACTGGAAGAACATGCTCCTGCAATCGAAGAGGTTTGTCATGTCAATAACTTTTAGCTGTTATATAACTCATACTTCCTGTTGGTAGTTCAAATACTTTTTACTACTGCCATGTATGGGCACTAGGATTTGAATTTCTTGTCAAATTTCTGTTTATGCATAGTCCAGTGTTTGAAGATGAGGGTAGCTTTTATGTTTTCGTTGTCCTTAGGTTTAGGAGTTTTAATGGCAGATGGAAAATTTCATTGAATACGATCAACCTTGTTGCAGCTAGTTGGGATACTGTTGAATGACCATTCTCCAGGAGTAGTTGGAGCCGCGGCAGCAGCATTCACCTCCATCTGTCCAAATAACTTCAAACTGATTAGAAAGAATTATAAGAAGTTGTGCCAGATTCTTCCTGACGTAGAAGAGTGGGGTCAGATATTACTCATAGGAACTCTTTTGCGCTACGTGGTTGCAAAGCATGGACTTGTACGGGAATCTTTGATGTTGTCCCTACATGGTATGGACAGTAATGGCTTCTATGAGAAGGATGGTCAAGTCAGAGATCTTACATTGGATAAAGAAGATGGTGGTGAAAGTGGTTCATTTGATGCTAATTTGGTCAGCGTTGTATCTAAATGTTACATTGAAGGTCCAGATGAGTATCTATCAAGATCTAGTTGCCCCGATACAGTGTCATCTGCATTTGATAGCAAAGAGACCACATCTATTGCACATAATGAAGATGTTAAGATCCTGCTTCAGTGTACATCTCCATTGTTATGGAGTAATAACAGTGCAGTTGTACTAGCAGCAGCTGGCGTTCAATGGATAATGGCGCCTATGGAAGATGTTAAAAAAATTGTTAAACCGCTCTTGTTTTTGCTTAGGTCATCCAGCGCCTCCAAATATGTGGTAACATTCTATTATTATCCCCACCAGTGTTTATCTGATCCATCACACTCCACACACGTCTGTGTAGTCTTGCCGAATTCTGCTCTCTGAGCATTGTATTATTCATATGTGTGGCAGGTTCTCTGCAATATCCTAGTTTTTGCCAAAGCAGCCCCTTCTCTCTTTGCTCCACACTTCGAAAATTTCTTTATTTGTTCCTCAGATCCATATCAAGTTAAAGCACATAAGCTGGAGATGCTTTCTCTCATTGCTACCACTTCGTCTATCTCTTCAATTTTGAGAGAGTTTGAGGTACTAATTTATCCTTAAATCGATTGTAGAATTTTTTTTGTTCATTCTGGAAAGTTTGTGTGATCATTTGACTTTCCAGTATAATGAATAAGCACTTTTAAAGTGTTGTTAAAGAAGAATCGTCATCTTTGTCCCTGTACAGTAGTTTCATAGCCAATATGATGTGTGCATGACTGAATGTTTTTAACCGTGACCTTTTTACAGGACTATATTAAAGATCCAGACAGGAGATTTGCAGCTGATACAGTTGCAGCAATTGGTTTGTGCGCAAAAAGACTGCCGACAATTCCAACTACTTGTCTTGATGGATTGTTAGCACTAGTTCGACAGGGTCAGTTATGCTTCATTTCGTTTGCATTCATTAGTTAACCTATTTGGCAGTTCAGCTGAAGTAGCTCTCACAATGTTTCAGAATCTTTCGCTGGCGATCTTGAGTCAGTGGATGGAGAAGCTGGAGTGTTGGTGCAAGCTGTGATGTCGATTCAGACTATCATAGAGCGAGATCCTCTTAATCATGAGAAAGTATACACACATCATTCACTGATTGAGCATCTGTATCTTACCAATTTCAAAACACATGCTTAAAACATGCTGCAATAATCTCAAATAACTCTTTTGTACATTATTTTCAGTGCTGTACTGATTTTTTATTCTTTTCATTTTGGTTATTTGAAGGTAATAATTCAGCTATTTCGTAGTCTGGATTCAACCAAGGTAGCTGCTGCTCGTGCAACTATTATTTGGATGGTAGGGGTCTACTGCTCTTTGGGTCATATCATTCCTAGGATGCTGACCACAATAACCAAGTACCTTGCATGGAGCTTTAAATCAGAGGCATCAGAGACAAAACTACAGATTCTTAATACTATGGCTAAGGTATAGCTAGGGGAGTTGCTTCAAAACCTTTCTATTCTGCATTCAATTATTTTTAAGAAATCCGTTAGTATAACCCGTATTATATATCATCTCCATTTAAAAGAAAGGCTATATAATATAATTCAACGAGAAAAGACATCCACAGTTCTGCTATTTGAACAATTTTATCATTTTTTCAGTTCAGTTCCATGTCTGGACTAATAATAAGATTATCATTAATCATTTCAATCGATGGCTTTTCTCTCATGTGAAATCTTTTAGGTATACTATGTCAATCTTTAGTACTCGTGCTGATGTGTACTTTGGCACATCTAACTACACTTCTCAGAAGATATTGATGAAGTAATTTTCAAATTCCCTTCTTAATTGCAGGTTCTAATAAGTGTAGAAATTGGCGACATTCAGATGTTGAAAAGAATTGTGGTTTATGTGCTTGAATTGGGGGAATGTGACTTAAACTATGATCTCCGTGATCGAACTCGTTTCCTCAAGAAACTGCTGTCACCCAAATTAGCTTGTCATGAGCCAGCGGAAGACAGTATTGCATCACACGAAAAAATTGCTGCGCATGTTGTGGAACATGTTTTTGGTGGAAAACTGAAACCTTTTTCACCTTCAGCCCTGCAGAATCGTTTTTATCTTCCTGGATCTTTGTCACAGATAGTTCTTCATGCAGCCCCCGGATACGAACCTCTTCCGAAGCCTTGTAGTTTTGTGTTTGAAGAACATGACCAGCTGTCAGATTTAGATAGTCAAAGAGAGGCCGCAGCTGATTTGGATGGTTCTGAGGAATCCTCTGAAACAGTGGATGACGATGGCTCTTCTGATTACGATTCTGAATCTTCTATTGGTTCAGATTTCAGCAATGATGGGAATGAAAGAACGATGTCCAATGATCCCAACGATTCAGCTGTTCCTTTAATTCAGATTTCAGAGACTTCTGTTTCCGCTGACCAGGAAGAATTAAGGTCCAAAAGAGCCCTGGATTTGTGGTTAGATGATCAGCCTACTACATCAAATAAAACTTCATCTGCATTAAATAGTAATCAAAGCTCTTATGCGAAGATATCCATTGGTGATATAGGAAGCCGAGTGAAGCCTAAAAGCTGTAGTCTCTTAGACCCTGGGAATGGCAGTGGCCTGAAGGTAGACTATGCCTTCTTATCTGAAGTCTCCACTGTATCTCCATTACATGTTTGCGTAGAAGTTCTGTTTGAGAACAGTTCTGCGGAACCTATCCTTGAGGTGAATTTGGAGGATGAAGAATCAATGAAGGTGGGAGACTCTGCTGAACAGACATTGGTTGGAAAAGCAAAGTGAGCTTGATTCCTTTATACCCAATTGATTTAGAAATTTTGCTTTTTGCCTAATCCATCTATCGCTTAGCCTACATGAAAGCGCCTAACTACGTGTTATATTACACAAGTTCTCATCCTGAATCCTGCAAAGAATTAGTTTTGGTAGAAAACCATTATCTTTAATTTCTCAAATTATTTAATTTACCTTTTCGTGAACCCTGCAGTGCATCTTACAACAATGTGCCAACACTAATCCCAATGGAGGAAATCAGCTGCCTTGAACCACGTCAGAGCGCAAAGAGGCTTATCCAGGTTCGGTTTCATCACCACCTGCTTCCCATGAAGTTAACCTTACATTACAATGAGAAGAAGGTTCCTCTCAAGTTACGACCTGATCTTGGATACCTTGTGAAACCATTTTCGATGAGCATCGAGGAATTTTTAGCCACAGAATCTCGGTTACCTGGAATGTTTGAGTATAGTCGAAGGTTAGCTACTTTCTTGATGTCATTACTTTCTGCAAAATAGTTCTTTGTTGGTATTTGGAATGCACTTAAAGGTTAGCTACTTTCTTGTGTTCATTTCGCATACTGAACCGTCGTTCTCTTCACCTATGATAGGTGTACTTTTGAAGATCATGTGAAAGATTCAAGAATGGAGAACGGGAAAGACAAATTTCTCAGCATCTGCGAATGTATAACTCTAAAGGTGCTTAGCAACTCAAATCTACACCTTGTGTCTGTGGATTTACCAGTTGCTAACTCACTCGAAGACGCGACTGGTCTGCGATTAAGATTCAGCAGCAAAATCTTGAGCAGTGAGATCCCTCTTTTGATTACTATCACAGTTGAAGGCAAATGCACTGACGTTCTGAATTTAACAGTCAAGATCAATTGCGAAGAAACGGTTTTTGGTTTAAACCTTTTGAACAGGATAGCTAATTTCATGGTTGAGCCGTCTTCTTCAGTCAGTTGATTGAGGATTTTTTACAAGTCGCTATTGTGAATGCTACCAAACTTTTTTTTTTTTATAAACTTTATTTTGATACATTTCTGTATAGTTTAATTATAAATACAATGAGATTTCATACACATACTCTCTTACTAAGTTGGAGATTTCCCACAAGGCCACAACCAACAAATCATGATACACTTTAATTTAAATATTTTTTGTACTTATGAATAATATCTTAACGATGTTGACACTAAAGGTTAAAAAACAAGGAAATAAAATCAGCAATTTTATGAAGCGAATAAACTAATCAAATTGGCTATGCTTCCATCCTCCAAACTCTTCTCCATCCATTCCTCTGTCTTGCTGAAAATTCCCAATAAATATAAAAACAATGAGGTTCAATCAAATGTAAATAAATTTCGTTAGAAAAAATGTAAAAATGAAAAAGAAAAAGAAAGAGAAGGAACTAACCAAAAGAGAGTAAGAAACTCCGATGAGAAGCTCGCCAACAAAAGAGAGATCAGAGTCAACAACGTTGTACTTGGTCGGCCTTAGCTCCGCCGTTCCCTTGTCTACTCCCATTTCCAATAGCTCTTTCACATGTACCCTATTTATTCATCCATTTTAATCATTAATTTATACATATATACTTACTATTTCAATAATATATGTTTATGTTTAGTCCATCATAATATGTTATACGTAGTTACGTACGTAGCTTCGCCGATGAAATCGTCGGTGGAGAACGTATCATGATCCATGACTTTGACGATGAGCTTGTAGTCGCCGCCGGAGCCAGGAAACTCTGCTCTCCATCTCAATTTATCATTCCATGTCGGGTTTCTACCTCCATCTTCTTCATTTAAATAACACAAAAAATTCAAATCAATGTCTGACTAATATACTATTTTCTTTTAGTAGGATATTACCAAGGTATATATGGTTGTTTATATCGTATATCACATTTCACTACCCACTTTTATCAGGAAATTATGATATTATTTCTTAGAGTAAACAAGAAGTTATTGTGAGTCCTATGTGGTTAACTAATAATTAATTAAATAGGAGTACGAAGTTGTGGTGTATTGATGTTTAGTTAAAAAATTAGGCTGGCCAGACAATATCACACTAAATGAGATGACTATTTTCAGAAGAAAGCTCCAGTTATTCACAAAATTTTCAAGATTTAAACCATACAAGAAAAGAAACTTACAAGCTACCACACAACGTCTCAAATATAAATAGAAAAATCACAAAGTTGCGGAAACATGTTGAGTGTTGAGATGAACAAATTTTGCCGAATAATCAAGAACCATTAATAAGCGCTACTATTTGTAGATTTATATATCTTCTTTCAAGTTATAACATGCATATATTTAGCGGAGTCATTTTTTCAAGTTATGCATCATCATATAACGTATAAACTTGATGAATGTTATAAATGATAAGAGATAATAGAATCATGTTTTCAAAACGCTAATACGTATAGTATATATACCATTCATCACACCATTATTTCTCCTTTTCAACAAAGTTATATTTCAAAAGAATACAAAATTTCTATTTTATTAGGGTTACTATCTATATAAAAATAGTGTTAACTAAGCTAGCATGTAATAGTCATGAGGATAGTTAAAATACCTATGAATACAACCATGGTTTTAATATTTTGGCATTATTATTTACAACCATCAACTAACTAGTAAGTTAGTAACTACATTACCACGAGCATGTGGGCGTTTTATATGTAAAGTCCGAGTAAATAGAAAAGGGATGAAATGGGAGAAATAGTCTCTCGCATAAAACGAATAAAAAGTCAAACTATAGAGCCGAATTAAGCTGATAGAGATTTGGAAATATGGAGAGAAGGGTGTTAGTGTTGGGCCTAAGTCTCCTAGCCCAATACCATTGCCAAGCCCATTANTTTCGGGTTTGCCCTTTGTATTGGATCTCAACATATGGATCTATCTTACCTAAAGAAAAGAAAAAAAAGTAAGTAAAGAAGAAAAAAAAGGGTTTTAAAAATTAAAATCTGAGAGAATAGAGATTACCAAGAAAATCAGAGCGCTTGAGACCTTTGCCACTGATCAGATTAACCTCAAGGATTCCCACAGCCATCTCTGTAGACTTTTAACAAGTTTTTGGGTTTTGTGTTTCTAAAAAATGAAGAAGAAGAAAGAGAAACGATGAAGTGGATGTGTCAGAGAGAGTCTTTAAATACAGAAGCGAGAACACGCACACCTTCTCGTTCCTTTTTTGTCCAATACCTTCTCGTTCACATGATTTAATTTATTTATTCCAATTTGAAACATAAACCCGCGTCGTGGTTCCAAGACCGGACCAAGCCAAACCAATTAGTATGTAGAAGAGTTAGGCAAACAAAACCTCTGGTCAACTAATGAAAGACGATTTGCTCCTTGAATATTATACGAACCAACCAAATGTTTTGGACTTTTGTCCTAAATAGACCCAACAAAAACATCATATGGCTTCTAGATGGAGTCTTTTAATTCTCTTCTTCTTAGAAATTCTTAGACCCGACTTTCTTATAAGATTTGCAAAGGCTGCTCTGCTCAAGAAAACAACAAATATTGCAGTTATCGATCTTGACCATACGAGAGAAGACTTGGTTTAGTCGCACATTATGGTTTCCAAACGTTTCACACATCAAACCGAGAAAGATTTTCAGTAACATCACATCACAAGACGACTATCTTTAACAAGCCAGAGGAAAGAGTTTTTCAAGACACTACTAGAGAGAAACAGATAGACATTCCATCAAGCCTTGCACAAAGTTTCGATCTAAGAGAGATAGAGGCTTCTTAACACAAACTTCATCTTGGTGATACCTCCACAGATCTGGACCTGGATCCTGATGGCGACCTTGAAACCTCTCTTCCACCACGACGCCTTTCCTCTGGTTCATAGCCGCCGGGTTTTCTAAAAAGACCAATCAATGTCCAAACACGAAAAAAATCAGAGACAATCCTCAGGGGATAAATAAAATCAGACATCATGTCACACTTACTCTCTAATCTCATTGTCTCCATTTCTGTCTTGGTCTGGAGCAGCAGCACCTTCATAGCCAGGGGAATAGGACCTGCGACTGTATTTTCCATCTTCTTCTCCACGAGGAGGACCTCTTGGTGGTGATCGTGGACGTTCCTCTTGTCTTCTCCTTGGAGATGGTGAATAGTCTGCTCCTCTTCGTCTTGGTGCAGGAGAGTAAGACCTGTAACACCATTATGTAAATTATACATACATCTTGTTGAATTGACAATGATGGAAAGGTATCGATGATGAAGCTTGTTACCTTGATCGGTATCTGCTTCTAGAGTCCGATGGACGACGTGGAGAGCGTGATCGAGAAATTGAACGTGAACGAGACCGTCCTGAGAACAAACAATCATGGTCATACTCAAGCTAAGTATATAAAACAAGTGCGTTTAAAGCACATAATGAGTACATAACAAAAGACAAAATCACTAACCATGAGAACGACCTCTAGAGCCTGAAGGTTCCCTGAAAAATTGAGAAAATTTGTCGATTATATCTTTCTCAACTTCTTTCTATAAATGATAAAAGACTTATAGGGCATTATTGACGAAGAGCTATTTGAGCTATTTGATTGATAACTTCTTTGCTTTAGCAATCAGAATATGGGAAGTTACCTGCTCCGAGTCCTAGTCTTCACACGCATCTCTTCAGGCCTTTTCCTAGACTCTGAAGCAACAACCACAGTTATCTCTCTCCCAGCAAATATTCTCCTGTTCATGCTTCTCTGAGCCTCCCCAGCATCATATGCATCAACAAACTCCACAAAAGCAAACCCCCGTGGTTCCCTGCATTATTCATCACAAGCTTATCATTCCAAGTGGTTGATGGTTGATAGCAAATGCACGTAACACCAGAAAAATCTCGAATTACCAGCATAATCAGCCTACACTCAACCATTAGACTGTATACCTTTCTCAAATACCGTAAATGTCAGCTTCTGAGAACTTCTAAGTAAACGTCAGCTTCTGAGAACTTCTAAGAAAAGCAGAGATCTATTTATGCAAATATGGCTAGTAGCTGTCCTTTTCTTAACAGTTTAAGCACAGCAACTTGAAAGAGGCAAGAGATCTTGTAAAAAAATAAGTACCACTTGATCCCAAACTTAAGTTCTCTTCAAGTCGCCTCCCCAACACACTTCTAAAGTTTGAGTAATTTATTGTATAGCTTCACAAAGAACATGCTTCACTTATTACTTGCTTCCATAAAGAACATTCTTCACTTACTACTCGCTTCGAAACAAAACATTCTTCACTTATTACTTGCTTCCATACAAAACATTCTTCATTTATAACTTGCTTCCAAACAAAACATTCTTGATTTGAAATGAGGCCAATAAGTTAAGCATTTATTTCATGAGGCCTTCATCAAATGTGGGGCTTGGTCTTGTTTTAACTTCAAGCCAACATACCCCCTGGGAAATCAGGCAATGTTTAATTTACTATGGAAAAAACAACTCGAAAATAGAACGCAAAAATCGAGAACTCAACCAAGAGGGTCTCTTCTCACCTCGAGAACTTAGCTCGATCAAAAAGTGGAGAGTAACAAACATAAAAGAAGTTAAACGCACAGCTAGGGCCAAAATCAGAACTCAAATGTCATCTGCATTCTTTCTCAAATTGTGCACACCTTGACGACTTATGAACACCCTTTTTTATCATAACAAATGGTTGAGAATTGAATATGAAACATCAGAGTGTTTAAAACAGTATTTCAATGTAAACAAAGTAAGTGAAAAAGGCTCCAAGCATACACAAAGCAAATTCTACAGAAAAACAAGAATCATATGCTAGTCATCACATTACTAGTCTATCTACAGAGATTAACAAATAAAATAAAAACTCCAAAGACATCAATTGCAGCACAAAACCAGTAATTTCAGGTAAGATGAAAAAAGATCAAGACATAAAGAAGAAACGTGGCTCACCCTGAGTAATAGTCTCTGGGGATATAGACATCTCTCACAGGTCCAAACCTCTCAAAGGGCACACGAAGCTCTTCTGGTCTGCAAAATCAACAAACCAATGGAGTCTTAACAAAGAAAAGATAACTTAAAAACTCTTACTTTAAGCGAGAGAAAAGAGAAATTACCTGCAATCAAGAGGAATGTTTCGAACCAAGAGACTTCCATGACTAGATCCTTTACGTCCTCCACCACCACCACCATATCCACGTCTAGGAGGAGGAGGAGGACTTCTACCTCGACCACCATATCCTCTCCTCGGAGGACTGTAATAAGGCGGACTGTATCTCCTCATCACCTACCCAAACAACAAACGATATCAACGCCAGATCCTCAAAATTCATCAAAGAAAAACTTGTTTCTTGTAACAAGAGTAAGGAAATTAGGGTTTACAGTCGGAGGATTCTGGAATTATCAAGAAAGAGATCAGGAATTTACCGGCGACGGAGCAATTGGTAACTTGAGAGTAGCTGAGAACAAGATAGTGGAAAAAATCTGTTAAAGACAGATCTCAAGTGAACCCTAAGCCTTTACTATCATAAAGGAGAAAGATGACTTTTTTTTATTTCGGAGATCTCGGCCCATCTTTTTAATGGGCTTAGCCTTATTGCGATTTTTCCTTCTTTTTTGTTTCCGCATTTTTCAGATGGCATATTTTTTTTATCTTTTTTTTTTTTTTTTTTTTTTTTNCGGCATATATTGATTAGCTTAAAACAGCTAATTTGGCAGAATGTTGTTTACAAAAGTAACAGAGTGCGGCATATTTTCATTTTTAAAAGTGGAAAAGAAACTAAAAAGAGTAGGATAAGTTGTTACTCGGATTGGTAGTTATAAATCACTGCGGTTTTGAAATTAATTGATTGTATGGATTGTAGACGATTCGAGAAACAGTGAAAATGCAGTTTCAATCAATAATCTTATAATCCTTTAAAATATACTATAAGCTTGGTGAGGTCATATGTGATATGTGAATCGGATATTTTTAACGTTTAGGATCTTTAAGATTCTCGTTCTAAATTGATATGAGAATTTTGAAATCTAAAATTAGGTTACATGGTTCCAAAACCATGCGTGACGTACCAACGATAACATTTAAGTATGTTGAATGGTCGTTGATGACTTATTGTTAATCTAACTTTAGGTCCATTTTTGCTTAATCAACGTTAAATTTGATATTTATCTGGTTAATGACAATTTTTATTGGGATGTGATGAATTTAAAACATTAAATGAACTTTTTGTCATACTTATGGTATTTTGGGACATAGAGTCGATATTTATGTTGCATTTGTGCTTCTTATATTTTTTTGTCTCTTCTTAGTTGCACTTTAATTATCAACATTAAATGAACTTTTTGTCATCCTTATGGTATTTTGGGACATAGAGTCGATATTTATGTTGCATTTGTGCTTCTTATATTATTTTGTCTCTTCTTAGTTGCACTTTAATTTATCAACTATAAATTCACTTAACAGATCGATTTGACAGTCACATATGTTGGATTTGATCCACTACCACATTTTGACATATATCACCAAAAATATTTCATCTATCAAATAGAAAGAAAAAAAAAACACAAAAAATTCTCCAAATCAAATATGTCAGGAGACAGGAGTAAAACTATAACCACAGTGTTACTGTTACAAATCACTTCACATAATATTACAACAACACACGATAAGATATGAGACCTAACAAGTAGCCACATCTTTCTCTACCTACTACAAACCAACGGCTTTTTTGTTTAAACCGTTTTTCTTGTACTTGTCTTCGGTTTTAAGTCCCACAAGTTTTTTGGTATCCTTAACCGGGTCAATGTTGGCCGGTTTAACAAGGCTGTCTTGCAGTTGTACCAAGGCACGAACCACTTGGTCCATGGTCGGACGCGATTTGGGTTCAAGTGAGAGGCACTGCACAGCAATGCTTGCCATTCTCACGGCCTCGTGGGGCTTATACTGTGAGTTAAGCCGAGTGTCCACGATTAGTAAGACCTTCCGTCTGCTTGTGAGGTACGGTCGAGCCCAATCCACAAGGTTTTGCTCCTTGGCCGGGCGATTATGGTCCAGTGCTTGCCTTCCACAGAGTAGTTCTAGAAGAACAACCCCGAAACTGTATACGTCGCTTCTAGCATTCAAGTGACCTGAAAAAGATAGCAAAATGGGAGGACGAAATTAGAATCAAGACATATGCTCTATCACAGCATAAATGTTGTAGTTGCTATTCTTTTACTTTACATTAAAACCTGTCAGGACTCATGCCACGATCATAAGTTTCATAAGCCAACAATTGATTGAATCAAATCTCAGCAACAGTTTTAAATCTGGGAATTGATAGAGTTTACCTGTTGAGACATACTCGGGAGCGGCGTAGCCAAATGTACCCATGACCCTTGTACTAACATAGCTTGTTTCTCCCATTGGACCGTCTCTCGCTAAACCAAAGTCTGATAGCTTGGCATTATAGTCCTGTTGTTTGCAAGAAAAAGTCAATATTTCAAGTCCTTGATAAAAGACAACATGTAGACTTGAGGGTTCTTTCGAAAGAGCATAATACCGAGTCAAGCAGGATGTTAGAAGCCTTGATGTCTCGGTATATAACTTTGACGGGGTCGCTATGAAGAAATGCGAGGCCTTTAGCTGCATCAAGTGCAACCTTAACCCGTAGGATCCAAGAGAGAGGCTTACACTTCACACCATCTGCTCCAAAACCATCTAACATAAGAATACACAGCACTACAAATCTCTTTTCTCAAAGTATAATCATAAAAACATTGATTTAAGACTCACTTGTAAACAAATGATTCTCAAGACTACCGTTATGCATAAACTCGTAGACAAGAAGCCGTTGTTCATCTTCCAAGCAATAACCAATCAATTTAACCAAATTCGGGTGACTTAACTGCCCCAAGTAGTTGATCTCTGTCTGAATCACAACAACAACAACAACAACAGATCAGAGTCAGAGCTGTGAAATAAAAAAATTGGTTAAAATATAAGAAAAAAAGTGTTGTACCAGCCATTCTCGGTGACCTTGAAAACCATCAGGGTTGAGTCGTTTAACAGCGATTACAAGACCGGAGCTCGATTTGGTAGGAGTGAGAGTAGTCTCATCAATCCAGCCTCTAAAGACAGTACCGAAGCCGCCTTCTCCGACAACAGAGTCCGATCTGAAGTTTCTTGTTGCTAGTTTAAGTTCGTTGAAGGTAAAGCTTTTAACGCTGGTGGAGCTTAGAATCTCTCCTTCTGTCTTATGAGCTGCCGTGGATGATGATGATTTACAGCTCGAGAGATGAAGATCATCGAGACCACTACTACTCTTACCTGCAGAAAACACACACAAGCGTTGACCAGAGTCAAAATCGAGAGTACAAAAAAAAGGGGAAAAGTTAGATCACGGGAAGATTCTCGCAAATTTCATTCCTTTTCTTTAAAACCATCATTAGTTAACAGATTGTACCAAAAAAATCCAAAATTTTCCCGGGAAAAAAAAGACACAAAATGGGAGATTAAAGAAAAAAGTTGGTAATTGAAGAGAACGCACTAAGCACACGAGAACTGAGGCAAGAACCCATTGGTAGAGATGGAGCAAACGAAGAATGATAATGATGAAGAAGCTTCTTGAGTTTTGTCCTTTTTATCTGACAATGAATTGCTTCTTGAGCTTGTTTTTGTGTAGAACAGATTCTGTCAGATATTAATGAACATCTGAAGGGAAATTATGGGAATTAAAGACCCACTAAAGCTACACAAGAAAGAGAGAAAGAGAGATGTGAAATGAAGAAGAAGAGAGATGAGAGAAATGAAGATGGATGTTGATGAGATACTAGAGGCAACCGAAGAAGAAGAAATGTCTTTTTCTCCTCCAAAAAACGAATTGAGACAAAAGTGATTTTTGACCAATTTTGGGGTTCTAAATCGATGGAAACGAGTTCGAATAAAATTTAATAATTACTGCTCAAAATAAAAAAAAGTAATAATAATTAATAATCAGTGGGACTTTTCTATTGTATCGTTTTTTGCTCTTTATGGATTGATTTTTGCTTCAATATGTAAATAACTAAATTTAGCTTAACGTACGATAGATCATTAATGATAAGTTTAGATACTGATTCAAGTCTGAATAGTCAGATGGATATGGTCATGAGATTTTGGAATTTTTGCTGGCCTGAATTCGCCGTGGTGGGGTTGGACGCAAAATAAATGCAAAATTTTGTCGACAATGATAGATATTCATGTCATAGATATTTTCGATTTATATGCTTTGGGTGTGGAATGATGAGACAGATTCGGCTTTAGTTTTATTGGTCTGATATGAACGTTTACAAAAGCAAAGATTCAACCTTGTAGATTTCAATAAAGTGTATACAAGTAGGTAAGAAATTAAGAGATTTTGTAAGAACATACATATACATATATTCTTATGTATAATACAATTAACTAGTAAATAACTTAAAGTATATACGAATACAGTAGGTAAGAAAAATAAGTCTCTAAGAAAAAATATACTATGTACTTGACTACCTGTGTATAATAAATGTAATTAACCTGTAAAAAAATGGATAAATACAGATTTTAGAACAGAGCAAAAAATTGTATCAAATATTGTCGTCGTATACTAAAATCTCAAATTTCATTGATTAGAAAATAAAATCCCTAGACGACCTCGCTTTGTGAATAATGTGTATCTATCTCCCATCGTCATAGGTCATTTTATTTCCCTGTCAAGCTAAAATTTTTTAAAGTCACAAGACCTTGTTTCAGTCATACGGACCCAAAATTACTCCATCGGACCCAAAATTACTCCATCGCCGAAATGATTGATGACTTCGTCAAACCCCCTTTTCTAAGGTCACAGTTGTTTGCTCGTTACGCAAATAAGTCCAACGTCAACTAAATAATACAATACTCCAGGCTTTTCAATCCATATATGTTAAAAAAATTACTTCTTTTCCGAAAAGTGAAACACTGCGGAATAACTAAATACAATATTTATGATTATCTCCAGAAATGTGGGTTGACTTGGAAGATAATACGTTATCACGTTTGTAGTGTGTTTGTATTATTGGCACCAGTTGGATTTTCGTAATCGGGTCAAAATCCATAATTCATTTTTATTAC
Organism: Erysimum cheiri; assembly: GCA_900406345.1. Taxonomy (NCBI): domain Eukaryota; kingdom Viridiplantae; phylum Streptophyta; class Magnoliopsida; order Brassicales; family Brassicaceae; genus Erysimum; species Erysimum cheiri. Next base: position 19,792 of record OVAQ01000589.1, read on the forward strand.
CTTGAGTTCAATGTTATATGATGAGGTTTTCAACAGTTTTTGACCCACGAGCTCTTCTTTTGGACTAAATTGTCTCTTTTACTGTTTTATTGATCACACTTTAGTTCCACTCAGCGTAAAAGTTTACTGATTGGTTTTTAAGTTATTAATCATTTACTAGTCTCATCGTCAAAAGCATCTTTTTTTGCTACAAACAAAAACTGACATTCCTAATAATGATTTTCTCCATGAAAATTTTCTTTTCTCTCTACATGATATTTTCCTTATGTAAGACATTTTTGATGATAAAGTTGAAAATAATACTATTCTGAAAGCTAAAAATGTCAAAATTGACAAGCCAATATAGGCAAAAGCGATAAGAAGGAAAAGGAAAATAAAGTCGTTTCCCACTTACCCCGCCGTAATCTTTCATCATTCAACAAGTATGGCAATTTTCAAAGTGGACGACAGCATTATTCAGAGATCAAATAAACAAAATACCAAGGTCTAAAATGGAACAATGACATTATGATTCTAATAAAACAAGACGGTAAACAGGTTAATGATCAGACGACGGTAAATAGGGTTTGAATATCCGTATTTAGAATCGAAGCGGGGAGGGGTTATGAGCAAGAGCAACGAACACAAATTCACTTAGGACGATTATAGGAAGAGATTTGCAGGTTGACAGCTAAATAGATGGCGAAGAAAATGAGTGTTGCCTTCTCAAAACAATATAGTAAGAGAGAAACGTTTGCCAAATACAAGTGAAGCAAAATGTATCATAGTACCAACTTATTCATTTCATCAGAGTTGAGACTTGTAAAGCAAAGGATTTTGAATCTGCTTAATGAACTCATTAGGCGCTTTTCTTCACCTCTGCAGCCTTAATGATGTCGATAAACTCAGGCTGCAAAAGCAAGAACCACAAAAAAAAAAAAACATCAGACGATTGAAACAAAACAAAGATATTATTACAAGGCAAAACATAACATATGTACCTTTAGAGAAGCACCACCGACCAAGAAACCATCAACATCGGCCTGACCACCTAGCTCCTTGCAGTTACCACCATTGACGGATCCTGATAATAATTTGCATAATCAAGCTAAGTAACATAAACAACTTGGAGAAAATAAATTGAAATAGTTGTTATTGTCATATGATATGGTATCACTGTCTACCTCCGTAAATGATGCGGGTTGTAGCAGCGACATCATCACTCACATTCTTGGCAAGCCATTTCCTCAGTTCATCGTGTACCTGTTCACAAATGAAATAAGCTACAGTAAGCTAAAGAGTATCGTTTTCCTCTCAAGTTATGACCATATGCAACGATGTTTAAAGTGCTCAGGCGCATCGAGAACAACTTACTTCTTGAGCTTGGGCTGGGCTAGCAACCTTTCCGGTTCCAATGGCCCACACTGGTTCATAGGCTATGACAACATTTGACCAGTTCGACACGCGATCTGCCATCACCAACAAAACATTTGTGTGCGGTTTAAAGGTATACACTAAGGGAGTATAGTGGGTAGAAACAGGAATTAATTATTCTCATTACAGGTCCCAGTGTCAATAAGTACGATTAAGATAGCAAAAAGAGATAAATGTGTTTGACTAACATACCAGCAATAGCTTTAGTCTGGGCGGCCACAACATCCATGGTTGACCCAGCCTCACGCTGCTCAAGAGTCTCACCAACACAAGCAATCACTTTCAAACCTTGAGCAAGTGCATAGGCAACCTTGTCTCCGACGAACTACAAATGTAGGATGGAGGTCAAAAATCAAAATCACGGCTCTCAAATTCAAATGGTACACCAGATTTATTATTCTTATCATGAAAGGTGACCAACCTCGTTTGTTTCATTGAGGATTGCCCTCCTTTCAGAGTGACCAAGGATAACCCATGGGATATCCAAGTTTACAAGCATCTCCGCGCTGCACACATAAATCACAAAAAGCATAAGGACAGGAAATAATACGCAGCACCATAGAATGAAAAACACAGACACCATGTAAGAAAAACTTTTCTCCATGAAAGCTTTGAATTGAATAGGTGAATCATGTTCCACCTGCTAATCTAACCAGGCACCTATCCAATCATGCTGATTGAAATATTATTTGAAACAAGATAAAGAAGAGCAAACAAAATGAAGAGACTGATTTGTTATAACTCATTCATACGCAGCTTCAAAAACATTATATATATCTTGTATAAAGCCAAAAGGCTAAAACAGCTCATAATAGGCATCACTGACAAGAATCTCACCTCACTTCACCAGTGAAAGCACCTCCTTTCTTAACCCAACAGTTTTGTGCCGCAACATAAAAGTCAGACCTCAATGTGCTCTTAACCAGGGGAAGAAAAACATATGGAGGGCTAACCACAACCTCTGCATTACCAAAATTTCCACCAAAATTATTATCCAATCACGAACATAGTTTATCACAATTAATATAGATAGAACCATAACAAATATGATGAACACAAGTAGATAAAAAAACATTTCAGTAACAACAAAAATACTTGATATATTTAATCATGCTTGCAGACGGAAACAAACATATGATCTACCCACAACCTAGATAACAGCCATATACAGTGAAACAAGTTTGTTTGTACATACACATCCATGTGAGAAATTCGTTACTAGATGACCTGTTCAAGCAATTTCAAGATTGAGATCGCTGGCTATATTCACATCCCGAAGATAAACAAATACCATAGTCTCGTCAAAGCAATGAAGATGCTACACTTACCTACGACGTCCTGTGAAGGTACTTGAGCTTCATTAAGAGTGTTCACAATCTTCTTCACCTCCTCAGCAGTTCCGTTCTACATTGATTTAGAATTCAGAACAAAAACATAAGCATCTTCCACCCAAAAACAAAAGCATGATCCAAATCTTAGACGCGACAAAATCAATCCAAGCAAATTAAATTAGTTTCACCAACAAAATGAAACACAGATCCATCGACACGAAATCAAAGGACGAAGAATTCGTAGCTAAAATCGAAAAAAAGAGAGATCCGACATCGAATCGACAAATCTCAACCATCGGTATTAGATCAGAACATGGATTTGAATTCAACATCAGTTGAAGCAAACGATGAACAAAAACTTAGATCTTAAGATCGGAATTATCCGATCTCTTTCCGGGTTACTTCACTACAGATCAAGGACGAGCGATCATCGATGACTAACTAAAAAGTAGACAAGAGATAAGGCAAAGAAGATTCACTTACGCATTTCCAGTTGCCTCCGACGAAGAACTTTCTGGCCATTATCTCAAGTTTTTGTCAGACGATGATCACGAGAAAACAATTGGGAGTCACAGAAACGACGATGGAGAAGCTAAAAAGATAGATCGAGAGTGTTCAGTGGCCGTTGTCTCTCGCAGGGGTCATACATATATATATATATAAATAAATTATACTCTAAATATTTGAGATAGGAAATGCCGCATATGTCTAGGGTATAGGAGAATATTCCCTCAAATAATTAGGAAATATGAGGGTAAAAACGTAACTTACAAAGGAGGAGGATATATTATGGACGTGTTGGCCAAGAGGTTAGGTCGGTATTAACGGGTGGGGTGAATACTGGATACTGAATAGAATAGACAACGGCGTGGATAGTGATGCTATAATGAGGCTTTAGGCCCACTGAAGCACATAAACAAAGATGGTGAAAGCCCATTTACTCGAAATTTGAATGGAAATTTTTCTTTTCCAAAGAACTCACAACTCGAATTTTGATGCTGAAATCAACTTTTTTGTTTTGTTTTTGTTTTGGTAATCATTCTTAAATCAATTTCATAACGAATTTTCTAATTATTGGACCACTATAAGTTGGTTCACCTCGATATTCTTTAACATCGTTAGGCATTTTTCAATTAACAGAACCTGTTACTGTTAGTGTAAAGGGCTATATAGTGGCATCCATTTTTTAATGCTACATTAAAAAAAATAGCAATGTCAATTTGTTACCGAAAAAACGGATGGATTTAATAAAATAAGTTACGTGTTTTGTGCAATAAGCGTAACTATGTCATTTTGTTTTGCTTTGACATTTTGAGAATGACAATAAACTGTTTGATATTAGCGGAGGAGGGGACGACGACACGACGTGGACGCGGATATTCTTTTCCAACAAATGGCTAATAAAGCGTACGTAAAAGTAAAGAATCAGCTTCCTCAACATCTTAATGCTTCGAATCTATTTGACTTTGGTCCAGAGTGTTCAAACTCCAAACTATTCCCTCCTACAAACACGTGTCCAATGACTCTATCCGAAACCGCGTCGATCTATCTCCTCTCTTTCTTTATTTATTTTTAATTATTGTACAATTACAGTAATATTACTAATTAACTCTTTTTTTTTTTTGTTTATCGTCATTACTAATTAACTATATTTACCACTCAGATCTCCCTTGAACATCTTTAAAAAAGCATATCCAAGAAAAGTAACACACTCTATCTACTTTTTTTGTAACGGGAAAATCGGTATGTGGATGAAATTAGGATAGCAAAATTAATACCATAAACTAATTCTGAGATTAACAAAAAAACAGGCTTAGTTTTTAGATAAAAGACAGATAATTTGACTGTTAACAGTTAACAGTTAACAGTCAAAATAATACAAAAAACAAGTTTCCTTCTTTTTTTTTTTTGTCAAACACAAAAAACAAGTTTCTAAATTAGCCAATTTAACTAAATTTTTCACGGTCACAAGGCTCACAACAAAAAAAATCCACTTTTCAATAATTTACAACGGCCTAAATTTTTATGCCGACGCACATGTAAAAGCAAAAGACAACACAAACTTTGTTTTTCTCTCTTAGAAATCCAGCTGTCCGCCACTAAAAATATACATATACACTTATACACCTATACAAAACGGTCATATCTATCTATTTTTTAATTACTTCTATTTGTTGTCTTTTTCACGCTTATATATAGATCTGATACTATTAGTTTCTTTAAAAAGAAAAAACAAATTAAATTATCTCCGTGATAAAAACACACCTCAAACGTTTCACCTTTGAATCGTTTGATATTTCCCAATCTCCAAAGACCAAAAAAATGGCCAAAGCGCCACCGTCAATCTCTCTCACTCTCTTCCACCTCCTCTCCGCCGCCGTACTCCTCTCTCTACCTGCCGTCGTCTCCGCCATCGGTGTTAACTACGGTACTCTCGGAAACCTCCCACCACCGACTCAGGTGGCTAATTTCATCAAGACACAAACTTCGATCGATAGCGTCAAGATCTTTAATGTGGATCCCAACATCCTCCGTGCCTTCGCTGGAACGGGTATCTCCGTTGTCGTTACCGTTCCTAACGGCGATATTCCGGCGTTAGCTAACGGAAGGCAAGCTCGTCGGTGGGTTTCGGCAAACATTTTGCCGTTTCATCCTGAGACGAAGATTAAGTATATCTCCGTTGGAAATGAGATTTTGCTCACCGGAGATAATAACATGATCAATAATCTCTTACCGGCGATGAGGAATCTGAACAATGCTTTGGTTCGTGCTGGTGTCAGAGATGTTAAGGTCAGCTTTCTCCATTTTTTCATCATCTCCATATTTTTCTATTTTGGTAAATAAATAAATTGAAATATAGTTTGAGGTCATTATTTTACAACTTCCAGATAAACTTTGAATTTTGATATTGACGGTGATGAAGTTTTTTTTTTTTTTTTTTTTTTTTTTTTTTTTTTTTNAATTATTTTACAACTTCCAGATAAACTTTGAATTTTGATATTGACGGTGATGAGGTTTTTTTTTTTTTTTTTTTTTTTTTATTTTTCCTTTTTTTTTNTTTTATACAGTACTACTTGAATATATTAATCGATTGGCGTGAAGAATGCACTGTTCTTGTTTCTTTCTTTCTACAGAAACAATGCATTGATTGCGCATTTAAAGTTGGAACAGCGTTGAAAAAAAAATGCAAAATAAAAGCTGATTATTTCGAAAAAACAATTTTAAAAAATTTCAACTGTTATCTAAATTTAAATCTAAACTTTCACGCAAATGTAGCGAAAATTGCGTGTGCTTCTTTCTTTTTCTCCGCTACTTGTTGGTTTCTAAAAAAAAAAAAAGTTTTTTTAGCGATGANATGCAAAATAAAAGCTGATTATTTCGAAAAAACAATTTAAAAAAATTTCAACTGTTATCTAAATTTAAATCTAAACTTTCACGCAAATGTAGAAAATTGCGTGTGCTTCTTTCTTTTTCTCCGCTGCTTGTTGGTTTCTAAAAAAAAAAAAAGTTTTTTTAGCGATGATGATGATATCAAGATATGACCATTTAGACTATCCCACGTGCTTCACTCACCGTCCAAGCCTCCAAGGTTTCCGTGATGTGTGTGATGTGTCTACGGTCTGCCATCAAGTTTCCTTATTACATCATAATACAGTTTATGTGATCCTAGGAAAATGAAATAATGTACCAATCTCATAGGAAGTTTAGGACCAACATGATTATCATATGTAANAACTCACCGTCCAAGCCTCCAAGGTTTCCGTGATGTGTGTGATGTGTCTGCCATCAAGTTTCCTTATTACATCATAATACAGTTTATGTGATCCTAGGAAAATGAAATAATGTACCGATCTCATAGGAAGTTTAGGACCAACATGATTATCATATGTAACTTGTTAGAAACTGATTAACAGTTGATTATAATATTACTATTTGTTGCAATTGGTCTCAGGTCACAACCGCACACTCACTTAACATCATAGCCTATGACCTGACCGGTGCACCAAGCAGCGGTAGATTCAGGCCAGGTTGGGACAAAGGCATATTGGCTCCAATCCTAGCTTACCATCGCCGCACCAAGTCTCCTTTCATGGTTAACCCGTACCCTTACTTCGGTTTCGACCCCAAGAACGTCAACTTCGCCATTTTCCGTTCACCGTACAAGGCGGTCCGTGACCCGTTCACCCGCCACGTCTACACCAACATGTATGATGCTCTCATGGACTCCACTTACTCTGCCATGAAAGCTCTCGGATACGGCGACGTTAACATCGTCGTTGGCGAGACCGGCTGGCCGTCTGCTTGTGACGCACCTTGGTGCTCGCCAGCAAACGCTGCTTGGTTCAACCTCAACATTATCAAACGTTCTCAAGGCCAAGGGACGCCCCTCATGCCTAATAGACGGTTCGAGACTTACATTTTCGGTCTCTTTAACGAAGAAGGCAAGCCTGGTCCGACCGCAGAACGAAACTGGGGGCTTTTCCGATCAGATTTCTCCCCGGTTTACGATGTTGGTCTTCTCCGAAATGCACAAGGAGGTGGTGGTCGCCCAGCGTTACCCGCGCCTAGTACTGCCGGCGGTAAATGGTGTGTGGCGAGGTCGGGAGTGACAGATAAGCAGCTGCAAGACAACATTAATTGGGTGTGTGGTCAGGGAGGCGTTAATTGTACACCGATTCAAGCTGGCGGTTCGTGCTTTAACCCAAGCAGTTTGAGGACGCACGCGTCTTTTGTGATGAATGCTTATTTCCAGAGCCACGGCCGCACTGACGGTGCTTGTAGTTTCAGTGGAACTGGTATTGTCGTAGGGAACAACCCAAGCAATGGTGCGTGTAAGTACTAAGATATTGTCTATGTAGCATTTGTTTGGACAGTCCTAACATAATGGTTCTGAGGAACTATGTATTGGAGTGACCATCAGCTTTGTGTTTAAGTTCGGATATTCTAATATTATGTTTTTTTTTCTTTTTTTTGTTCATTCTTTTTTTTTGGTCGATTCCTTTTATTTCAATAAATAAAAGCGGAACTTCTCATAAGATTTGCTTCAGACTTACGCTTAAAAGCAATGATTTCTATGTGTCTTATGATCTTTATGTTTGATTTAGATGGTCCATCAAACTCTAAAGCAATACTAACGTTAGTACATAGTCTTGTCTCCTATATTATTATGTCTTCCAGGCCACGAGATTAGCGTCAGTTGAAATTTTCTAAATGCCGATTCCTCGGCCAATCATACTTTCGTAATTAGGGGGTGGTCTAAATTTATGATATCCACTCTCAAAATTCAGACTGCTGTTTTCAGATTTATAAAAAGTTCAGATTCCTTCTTATTTTGTCAAGTTTTCACTTTTCGGCATTGTTTTGTAAAGATTTTTTTTTGTTGGATCTTTCATCATTTACACTCAACAAACGTTTAAAATGACACTGACAACGATCAATGAGGCATTTGTTTTGCAATATTGTTAACATTTTGTTAGTCAAATATATGAAATGGTGTAGTAAATTGAGGCATGGAGCACAGCATTGTTAACATTTTGATATCATTCAAAATCTATATTTGAGCGACACCATGTAGAAGTAGACAAGCTTATTTTTGATAACTATACATACCACATTGTAATGTGCAGAGATATATATCACAACTACATAGAACAATATCATGCTGTACGTAACACCTAATTTCTTCTTATTTTTTTTTTCGGTTGATGCGTCATATATGATATATGTACAAATGACACATTGACATTTGACACTGAAACTTAAGTCTATTAATTTATTGATCTAACAAATTAAATGTAATGTTTATTTATTTTGAAATATTATNCCATTTTGTTCTTTCTTGAGAGTTCTAAGTGAGTTTCAACTTGTGATCACGATCCGATGAAGTGCAACGACCAAAACCAACCCAACTCAACAGTTTAATCTTATTCACACAATAATCTCTTCCACCCAAAATAAACAAAAAATTAGAACAATCTCTCATCACAATTCATTAACTAAATAACCAAAAATAAATAACTTTTTTTTTAATATATATAAATAAATAAATAAAGAGGAGTAAAAGGAAAAAGAAAAAGAAGAAGAGG
>OVAQ01000590.1:1675-27433 GCA_900406345.1 Erysimum cheiri
TCAAACGCATCTTCCAAACCTTTCATCTCAGCAAGCTCACTCCGTTTTACCTTCTTGCATGTAGCAATGCCTTCATTAGCAATTCCGAGCAAATGTGCTCTAATTCTAGAATAAGAACCCTGTCGAGTCTCATTACAGAAACTGCATTTAAATTTCCAAGTTCCTCCTTTTGTTCCTGATTTCTCTAACTTAGTCACAAACCTCCATAATGGAGCTTCTTCTGACGAATTATTTGAACCACTGCCAATATCATCACTTTCTCCTTGAGAAGTCATGGCCAAACTCAAACTGCAAAATCAAAAAAATTGATAAGAAGCTATATTAATACCAATAATAACGTGACTAGAGTAACAGAGAAGAGGCTAGGTAAAAAAATNNAGAACTTAATCGTCAAAACCTAAAACCCTTATATAAACAAGTTTTTCCTTTTTCTATTTGATTTTGTATTGAGAAAAATAGCGAATTTACTATTTGTTTACAAAAAAAAAAGAAAAAAAAAAGTAAATTGATGAGAAACGTTTCAATGCCGTCCCAGTGTCGTCCCCAACTCACCGAAAACGTCCCCATGTCGTCCCAGTGCCGTCCCCATGCCGTTCACGTTTCGGAAACGTGACGGGTACGTGAAACGCCACTGAACTGTCGTTTCGGTGCATCATAGCTCAGTAGTTCTCAAGAAACTTGTTATGCATTTGAGACTTCCCATGGAGAAGCAAAGCACGGTCGACTTTGAGAATCTCCTTGCATTGCCCCGGCGATCTAGCATGTGTGAAATCGTAAATGTTTATGACTAATGTACTAGCATTCTTTAGTTGGCTCCAGGCCCTGCCCGTCCATAAAGCAGACAAAACATCTTGCTTTAGGCCACCAAAATATATTGTTATTCGTAGGCCACATTTTCTAAAAGTTGTCATTAGTCTACTGGTTAAGTACTTCTCAAACGATTGATAGGTCATGTGTTCAACTCCCTAATATTTCAACTCCCTAGTATGTCATTTCCTGGTTTTCCTGTTTTGTTTGTTTTTTCCCTCTCCCTTTTCACTTTAATGTATATTTCCTTTTCATTATATTTGGTTTAATTATCTTTTTAACAATAAAGTTTTCTTTTTTCTTAACAATAAAATCTTTTAAATATTTGATTTAACTTGAGTATTAGGAATTATTGTTTTAAAGTTGATTTTTAGATTGTTTTACAGTATTCAATGATTTTTAAAAATATTTTTAATATATTTAAGTATTTGAATGATAATTGTTTTAACATTAGTTTTTATATATAAAATTATATTACTTAAATATGTTTTAGGCCACCAAAATTCAAGGACCGGCCCTGGTTGGCTCTATGATCAGACCAAAACTAGTAGCATTGTTTAGAGATTGGACTTGGATTTTGATTTTGTTGAAAACTATTATAATGTTATGAGCTTTTAGAATATGTATTTGAGTCAAAATGTTGACTAATGTTTTGGAAGAGAGTCTTAAGCTCTTTTTGCTAGTATCTTTGTAGGCGATACAACTATGATTGGCCTAGCCCATTATGAATAGGCCCAAAGTGAAATAAAGCCCAAAATAAATTAATTGTCTTTCGTTCGTTTATTTAAAACCCTAGAAATTTCCCTCTTCCCAATTTCACGGCCAAACTCACTCTTCGTTCGATTCTCCGGCATTTCAAGTCGCCGGCGAAAATGTCGATGTCGAAGAGCTCTAAGATGCTTCAGTTCATAAACTACAGGATGCGAGTAACGATTCAAGACGGACGACAGTTAATCGGAAAATTCATGGCGTTCGATCGCCACATGAATCTTGTTCTCGGCGACTGCGAAGAGTTTCGGAAACTTCCTCCGGCGAAAGGTAACAAGAAGACGAACGAAGAAAGAGAAGAGCGTCGTACGCTTGGTTTGGTTTTACTTAGAGGAGAAGAAGTGATTTCAATGACTGTCGAAGGTCCACCACCACCAGATGAATCTCGCGCCAAATCAGGATCTGTAACCGCCGTGGCTGGTCCTGGAATTGGCCGTGCTGCTGGACGTGGTGTACCTACTGGTCCATTGGTTCAAGCTCAGCCTGGATTATCTGGTCCTGTTCGTGGAGTTGGTGGACCTGCTCCTGGAATGATGCAGTCTCAGATCTCTCGACCACCGCAGATTATTCGTCCTCCGGGACAATTGCCACCGCCTCCGCCTGCTTTTGCTGGTCAAGGTGGTCCTCCGCCACCTTATGGTATGAGACCGCCGTATCCTGGTCCTCCACCGCCTCAGTATGGTGGACAAAGACCAATGATGGTTCCTCCGCCTGGTGGTATGATGAGAGGACCTCCTCCTCCACCTCATGGGATGCAAGGACCGCCTCCGCCTCGCCCTGGGATGCCCCCGCCACCTGGTGGTGCTCCGATGTTTGCTCCGCCTCGTCCTGGCATGCCACCTCCTCCGCCAAATCACCATAATCAGCAACATTGATTAGGTTAACTTTTTGAGTTGTTTGTCTACTTGATTGGCCTTTCATGGTTGCTTTGCTTGGGAAGTTATATGTGTAGCTTGGCCATCATGTGTGGTTTGATTGAAATTGAACTTGTTTCGATTAGCTTGACCATGTGTAGTGACTGAACTTCATGAGTTAGCTGCAATCTCTACTAGTCTGCTTCTTGTTATCTCAGCTTGCAGAGTTTGATGAGTGGCTTATTTTCAGATGTTTTCTTCTTGTGTTTCTTAGAGTATATTGATACCTTTGTTATTATCTTAGTTACAGCCTGAATCATCACATTGTGAAACCTTTAACTTGCACAGAAACTCTCTTGTACCGTGAACTGATGAGTTTTATTAGACTTTTAGAAGCATGAATATCAGCCCAATATTTGATGACCGTAGTTGTGAATTGATGGTGACCTCTCAGTCTTCATCCAAAAATGGTAAAAATGTTCCCAACTAGTATAACATCTAAGGTCTCTTGTTTATATGTCTGTCTTGAACTTTGTTTTAGAAAGCTGTGGATGTGAACATTAGCTCTATTGAAGGGTGAACTTGTGGATGCATTTGCCCTACAAAAAGTGATGCCTTGCTCTTTGTTGGCTTATGAAAATTGGATTAGAAAAACTTTTTATCTTTGTTTGAAGAAAACTCTAAGTACAATTATCTCGATCTGGATTGTAGGAGTCACTCCACCTACTCACCTACTACAGGAACGAAAAGTCCCATCCACAGGAACAAGTAGAACCCTTGGCTAGTCATAACTTTTTTCTCCCGGGAGCTTGAGCTTGCATGTTGGTGATTTCTCATGGAAGAAGCTACTGATTTTAGACTTAGTGAACTTGTAGAAGTTACAGCATTGCTCTATGAACTAAATGTATAATTTGTAAAGGAGGCTTCTAAAAGTTTTGACTGTCAATTCGGTTCTCACCACCCTAGTCTATGTTGTATGTAACAAACGACTAACAGCAGAGTCTCTCTCTGGTTCATACACCACCCTCCACTGCACTGGTCTGCAAGGTAACACTTCTCACTTCAGTTTCTCCTGCTATCACCACTGCGCATCTGTAAATGCCAAAACAGAGGATGAATTGTTAATACCCAATCAACTAAATGATAAACATGACCTATGGATTTGAAACTAACCGAGTTTTGATAACAAGTCCATGGTCCACAACTCCATCAATCTTTTCCAAGCTTTCAGCCACGTTAGCTGCAGAATTTCACATCGAAAAAAAACAATATAACACTGATCAACAATATGCACAAGTATTAATGGTTTCAGTAAAAACTTTTACCGAGGCTTGGAATTGGAGTTGTAAATATAACATCAAGAATGTTGTGACCATCACTGGTGACTATAGGAAAATCTCCTCCAAGAGGACCTGCATCTCCTACGGAAGCTCTTCTCCAAACCTTTTACACATGCACAAAGCAAACATACAATGAAACACACGAGGCTTAACACAGTCGATAGAACCTAAACCCCGAGAAAGAACCAAACTGGCCTTGCACCTCTGCATCGCCTAAATACAAGTCATCTATCTCCTCAGCTAATGCCAGCCAATTAAGCTGCACCCAAAATTTCATGTGTCACTTCGGATTTCGGAGTTTTGAGTCACCGGGGGATTAAAACAAACTTCATCAGTAGAAAGTTGCTTACGGATTGAACTAGAACAGGGATAGAACCTTCAAGGCTGGCCTTGTATTGTTCTTCCTTTATCATGAAGACTGCCTCATCAGCTGCTTTTACAATAGACTGCATTGTGAATCTCTCTTTGTAAGCTTAAAGCTAAGCAATGAGTTTATCATCAAAACTGCAAATCTTAGACAAAACCGCACTCGCCTTTTGTTTCAGAATATAGTCATCTTCTTGTGAACTTCTTCGTCGTCCAATAACTGCGATAAGCGTATTCTCTTCTACAGCATCAGCATCATGAAATGCAAAATCAATCTACAAAGGAGTCACACTACAAACATTACCCCAAGATGAAGAATACATCAAACCGGTTTAGGAAACGCGACTACCTGAAAATCATCCCGGAAATATTCTAAAGGGATCCCAGACTTTGCTGCTTCGCTCGCACTTCGAGCAGACCTGAACAAAAATTCAGGACAAAATCATCATAAAGCCTGCAATAAAACTCAACTCATATGGATGAATCATGATCCAAGAACTAATGAACAAACAAAAGATTGATTCTTTATTGGACTTCAAAGAATCAAAAGACTCACATTGGTACACCAACAACATCTTTTAAAGAACCAGAACGAAGTTGTTGACCTAAATAACGTATAGCCATATCTGAAGCTTCACCAGATCCTAAACCAATAATCATCCCACTCTTTACAAAATTATCCACCTGAAGTAATCAAAGTTTCAATCTTTCTTCAATTTTATGAATTTTCAACACAATTCAAACAATACCCATTTGAAATTGGGTTTCAATAACAATTTTTTCTTAATTGATTATATCAATTTGATGTTTAACACTTACGGTGTGGTGAGCTGCTCGGAGAAGAGGAGAGATCTCCGGAGAAATACTGGCGTTTACTCGAGGTACTGAGACATTTCTGAAGCTACGACGGCGCGTGAAAATCACGGAAGAGAGTGAGAATGGAGTCGATGCTGCTGCGATTACCATTTTTTTTTTTTTTTTTTTTTTTAAAANTTTTTTTTTTTTTTTTTGATAAAACGATTTGAGTCACCGAGTCGTGACTCGCCGTGGTTTTGCCGCTCTTATCCGTTTAATTTCGTGGTGTGTGGGTTGAGGACGACGATATTAGATCATTTTGAGAATTACGAAAATAGCCTAAATTTTATGTTAAAAACTTTTAAATTATTAAGAAAGATGATATTATATATTTTTTATATTAAAATTTAGGAAATATTTGATTTTATATAAATTAACAAAATAAATGAAAACCAACACATGAATTCTAAATCCTAAAACTAAATGATAAATTCAAAATTAATTTTTTTCAAAAAAATTTCAATCTTAAAATAGGAATGAGCCCTAAAGAAAAATGGTATTATATTTCCGATCCCAATAATCTTCTGGAGGTATAAAGAACATTTCGAAAATCTCAAGAGAGATTATGAACATTTACCTCATGTTTTAAAGTGAAATTCAACCGACTATAAAACCGTAGTCCTCCTATTCCTTGCTGATAAACTACTTTGTTTAGCTCCTTTCGTGCTGGCGAGAATAATCTCGACCATGAAATCATCTCTAATATGACTTAGTCTCTTGATTGTAATCATCACTTAGTCTATAACATTTCGTTTGCGGATGAACACTCCACAAACTTTGTTATTATTTGCGTCAAATTGTTTTCTAGCTTTTTAGCTCCAACTTATCATGAAAACATATGTTAAACTCTGTTATCTATCCTTTTGTGGCATTGCAAAATGTTTTGGTATGCTTTGTACTTTTGTTTTCTTTGAATTTTGTTTTGATTTGAATGAAAGTTTTTGTGTAAAAAAAAGAAAACGAATGAAGTCGGGTGATATCGAGTAAAAGTCAGGAACATGCGATTTTATATATTAAAAGAACTACCCAAATATATCTAACAAATTATGGGAAGAAAATTTCATATAACGAGTAAATCAAGTATTAAAAAACTTTCACAAATTTAGATAAGGGTCAAAATCAAGATGTGATATTTTGGATGGTTCGGATCATTCCAAACTTTCAAAATATCTATATGGGCACTATAGTGGAAGTGTGTTATTATTTTGGTATTTGAATAATTTTTAATATATTTTCTTTTAGTTATTTAAGTGGATAATTCGAATTTTATTTTCGTTTTCATATCCATTACTTCAACGGATACAAGTATAAGCCAAGACATGCACCACTAGTGGTTCTGCTTGTATCCATTAATTCGATTATCATCATCATCATCATCATCATCATCATCATCATCATCATCATCATCTTGTTGTTGTCCCAAAGTGTCCTAAAGCCTAAAGCCTAAACGAAATAAACTAGTTCTTTATTTTTAAACATTCATTCTAAAATTATATTATATATATTTATTGAATAAAGAATTCTTTATTGTGTTGAATCATTAGACCTTTTTATTGACAATCAAAAGAGGAAAACATTGAATAATTGCAAGAAAACAAAAACAAAGAGTCATTTAAGTTTGATCCCACTTATATGATGTGTTCTTTCTCCTCTTCTTTAAACACATGTGGGAACCAAATTGTTGGTAGCCACTCAAATTGGCTCACAATTTTCCAAGTATCCAAGAAAAAAAGATTTCATATTCTCGTGAAAGTATTCAGTTTCTTTCTGTATATGTCTCAATGTTGCATATAAATATAATATTATATAAATACGCACTCTTCTTTCACCGACCTCCGACACGAAAAGGTACATCTCCTTTTTTGTTTCTCTGTCAATTCCACTAGTTCACCACTGAATAATGTTTTAATGGCTTCTTCTTCTTTTTGCAGCTTTCTTTATTTTTCCTTAAAATTATCTTTGTTTTAGGTGGGGGTTTAAGTGGTTTCATGACTCATACATTCTCTTGTATAAAACCTAGTGGAATGTGTATTTTTTTTTTCTCCCACTTTCTTGATTTATAAGGTAGACAAAAATGGGTAGAGTTATGTTGGTGAAGTTTGGGTTTTTATTACTTGTGATCTTTTTTGTGGTTTTGTCTAATAACACTTTGGGACAACAACAAGATGATGATGATGATGATGATAATGATGATGATTCTGCTGTGTACATTGTCACACTTACACAACCTCCTATTGTTCATCTCTTTGAAGAACAGGAGCTTAGACATAAACACAAAAAGTCCAAATTTACACCACCAAGGTACTGATCAATTTGATTCATTTTAATAGGAGGTTGATTTTGTATTGAGTTTGATTTTGTTATAGGAACAATACAAAGAAACGTCATGGGAGGTCAAAGATACCATCTGTTGCTCAATCTCATGACTCTTTTTTAAGAAAGACATTAAAAGGAGAAAAGTATATAAAGCTTTATAGTTACCATTATCTAATCAATGGATTTGCTTTGTTTGCTAGCTCACAACAGGTAAGTTCTTGATCATTTGTAGAGATAATCTTGAGTTCTTGATCTTGATTTTCTTGTGTTTTGATTTGTTTCTTTAAGGCAGAGAAGCTTTCAATGAGAAGAGAAGTAGCAAACATAGTGTTGGATTACTCTGTTAGGACAGCTACAACTTATACTCCACAGTTTATGGGTTTACCACAAGGAGCATGGGTCAAAGAAGGTGGATATGAGATTGCTGGAGAAGGAATTGTTATCGGGTTTATCGATACTGGCATTGATCCGAATCATCCTAGTTTCGACGACAATGACTCTAATTCTCAGCGTCCATATCCAACCCCTAAGCATTTCTCAGGTGTTTGTGAAGTTACACCGGATTTTCCATCAGGGTCTTGCAATAAGAAGCTAATCGGAGCACGGCATTTCGCGCAATCCGCTGTAACTAGAGGAATCTTTAACTCATCTGAAGATTACGCTTCTCCTTTCGATGGAGATGGACATGGAACGTAAGTGTAACTATTGAATGTATCATATAGAAACAGAGTTTGAAGCTTAAAGATTGTTACTTTGGATATATGTACAGACACACAGCTTCGATTGCAGCGGGTAACCACGGAGTTCCAGTGATAGTTTCTAACCATAACTTTGGAAACGCTAGCGGAATAGCTCCTCGTGCATTGTAAGTAAAAAACAAAACTTAGATCAATGGCGAAATCTTCACAAAGTAACTTATCGAACTTTGTTTTTCAGTATATCTGTTTACAAGGCATTGTATAAGAGTTTTGGAGGTTTTGCTGCAGATGTTGTTGCAGCTATAGATCAGGTTTACAAAATCAAGAAACTAAATGTGATTAAAGATTTTAGCGTTTCTTTCAAATTTTGAAGACTTTAATAAAATGCTTGTGAATTTTTTCAGGCAGCTCAAGATGGAGTAGATATATTAAGTTTATCGATTACACCGAATCGAAAACCTCCTGGTGTTGCTACATTCTTTAACCCTATAGATATGGCGTTACTTTCCGCTGTAAAAGCCGGAATCTTCGTTGTCCAAGCTGCGGGAAATACCGGTCCAGCGCCTAAAAGCATGTCTTCTTTTAGTCCTTGGATTTTCACAGTTGGTGCTTCTTCTCATGATAGAGTTTACTCCAATTCCTTAATCCTAGGAAACAATGTAACTATTCCAGGCATGGGATTCTCAAGTAAGTCCTTAATTCCTTCTTGAAATTTTCGAGTTCAAAACCGAAAATTACGGATTTGTAACTTGTATATTTTGTTTCTTGATAGTTCCTACGGATGAAGGAAAGATGTACAAGATGATCTCTGCTTTTCATGCCTTGAACAATAGTACTTCTGTAGATAAAGATATGTATGTAGGTGAATGTCAAGATTACGAAAATTTCGATCAAGATCTCGTCTCGGGGAATCTTCTGATATGTAGCTACTCTGCTCGTTTCGTTATCGGGCTTTCGACTATAAAACAAGCTTTAGATGTTGCCAAGAATCTATCCGCGGTTGGCGTTGTGTTCTATATGGACCCGTATGTTCTTGGTTTTCAGATCAATCCAACTCCGATGGATATGCCCGGAATCATAATTCCATCTGCAGAAGATTCAAAGGTGAGGAAATAATAGCATTTGTGTAAAGGTTTATACATAGTTTCTCATGATCTAAAGATATGTTTGTCTCGTAGATTTTACTCAAGTACTATAACTCTTCAATTCAAAGAGATGGAACCACCAAAGAAATTGTTAGTTTTGGAGCGGTTGCAGCCATTGAAGGCGGTTTAAATGCTAACTTCAGTAACAGAGCTCCTAAGGTAATGTATTACTCGGCAAGAGGACCTGATCCAGAAGAAAACTCGTTTGATGACGCAGACATATTAAAACCAAACCTCGTAGCTCCCGGAAACTCTATTTGGGGTGCTTGGAGCTCTGTTTCAACCGATTCAACCGAGTTTGAAGGTAAACTATATCAAAACAGAGGATTTTTCTATAAAGTCAGTAACTTTCGGATTAAAGTTTTGTTCTGTTTTCCTCTGTTTAGGTGAGAAATTCGCTATGATGTCCGGTACAAGTATGGCTGCTCCTCATGTAGCTGGTGTGGCTGCATTAATCAAACAAGCTTACCCACAGTTTACTCCTTCAGAAATTGCATCCGCTCTTTCAACAACCGCTCTTCTGAATGATAATAAAGGCGGTCCGATAATGGCTCAACGATCTTATTCCAATCCCGATCAAAGCCTCTATAACGCAACACCGTTTGATATGGGAAGCGGTTTCGTTAATGCAACCGCAGCTTTAAACCCTGGACTAATTTTCGATACAAGTAAGTGTATATTGAAACTGGCTTACACAACTAAAACATTGATTTTTCAATTCAAAAATGTATTCTTTTTCTCATGTAGGTTTTGAAGACTATATGTCATTTCTTTGTGGGATCAACGGCTCGGATCCGGTGGTATTCAACTATACCGGACTTCACTGTTCTGCTAACAACGCAACAACCAGGGGTTTCGACCTCAATTTGCCATCGATAACAGTATCGACGCTGAATGGCTCGCAAAGTTTCCAAAGATCGATGAGAAACATAGCCGGAAATGAGACATACAATGTTGGTTGGTATCCTCCTTATGGTGTTTCAATGAAAGTATCACCTACTCAATTTTCTATAGCCATGGGAGAAACTCAAGTACTTAGCATAACCCTCAACGCGACAAAGAACAGTACTAGTTCAAGTTTTGGCAGAATCGGATTGTTTGGAACCACAGGACACATTGTTAATATTCCTGTAACTGTCATAGCGAAAATCGCTTCGAGCTGATGATATAGATAAATTATCTTTTTCTTTCTCTTAATCCATTCAATTTTTAAAGGTACATTTTTTATTTGATGCAATATTATAAAACTATAGAAATGTTATCAAACACAAGTAAACTTCAATCTTCAAGCGTTTCCTCCATCTTTGTTGTCTTTGCTTGGGGAAGAAGGTAGCTTTGTGGTTTCCTCTTGAGCTCCAGATGGGTTTGTTGGAATATTAGGGTTAACCATTGTGAAAGGTGGATACTTTGGGAAAGGCCAGCCCTTTAAAGGAAACTTGTGACTGAAGAATCCAGCAATCATGGATTTTGTACTTTCAGAGTCGCTCTTGATCATTGAGGACGAATCATCAATCATGTTTTGAGCTGATTTTGGTTCTGATTGAAGTTTTGGGCCACGGAGTGAGAGTGCGGGTCGGGAACCGAAGAGGAAGAAGACGATAAGGAGTAAACAAAGAGAAGAAGCCTTTGAGATTTTTGACATTGTTGCTTTTTGGTGTTTTTGAGCTCTTTGTTTGTGATTGTGTGTGTTTTATGGGGTTTGTGGTTAAATCTTATATATAAGTGGTGAATTTTTGAGTTTGGAGTAGAGATGTTTTTTAACGTTGTGATTCTACTTCTTACCTAAACCAGTTTTCGAATCATGATTTGAGCATGACCATGAGAGATGAATTGTGGGTCGATATTCAGGTTTTGGTTGACAAGAATCAAAGTTTGTGATTTTTGTTAGTAAAAAGTATCAAAATCATTATAAAAGAATAAAAATATCGAGAAAGTTCGATAAATATCAAAAATTAGGAATATGATTAGTGATTTGGATATTCGTTCGAACCTAAAAATTTCGGATATTTTGGAAAAGATTTCAGATTTTTATTTCCGGGTTTTTGGATATTTTTTGGTTCGGTTTCGGTTTGGATATTTGGGTATTTTGAATATCTTTTAGTTATTTGGATTTCCGGATTTTAAATATTTTTGGGTTTTCGGATATTCATTCGGCTATCGGTTATAAACCGATCCGAACCAATATTCATGGAGTTAAAACACTATCCATTCGATTTTTTGACTATATCTGAAACCGATCCGAAACTGAATTTTCGGTTTGGTTTCAGTTCGGTTTTTATGTCTAGGACTAATCCATCCACAAGGACTAGATTTATTTATTTTTTACTTTTTGAAGAAAGATATTTACTAAAATCTTCAATAAAGATATACTTTTAGACCAAAAAAGAAGTAAACTTGGATCAATCGTGGTGTATTGTTTTTCTTTAACAATTTTGGTTTTCTATTTTTGGCAAAATGTGTCTTGAGTCTCGTCACATTTTGATTTAAGAATAAACACAAAAGAAGAAAGTTTTACTAAGAGACAAGGCAAATGCTTAAGTGCTTACACAATCTGAATCACTCGAGATACATAACAAATCACTCAAGAAACAAAGACGTAAGGAAAAAACAGAGGAACAAGACACGTGTGCGTATCATACACACACACGTGTTTTCAAGGTACGACGGAGGGAGATGCGGTGGTAGTACAGGATTTGTTAGGTTGGACGAGACGAGAGATTGTCACGGCGGAGATAATGAGCATAATGATTACGCCGACAAAGGCGGCGATTAATGCTCCGGCGCCGTGATCACAGTAAGTGGCGAATCTGTCACAGATTTTGTCCCATCTTGCGTGTTTGTTACCGTTCTTCCCCACCTCCGCCATGAACGCCGCCGCGTTTGCTGCCGCCGAAATTAGAGTCACATTCAACTGTTTTTTCCGTTGAGAAGAAGCCAAGTCAGCACCAAACCACCAACAAATTTTGTTTAAAATTTTCATGAAATTAACATTAGTTTTTAAAAAAAAGGGTTTAATACTATAAATCTTTTAAAATTAACTTTATTGCATATTGTCTCTAAAATCTTCAAAAAAATTGTCAATAAAACTAAACTATAAAATCCGAAATTCCATAACTTTTCTGACTCATTCTAGACCAAAAAAAAAAAAATTAATTGTTTAAATTTTTCATGAAATTAACATTAGTTTTTTTTTTTTTTTTTTAAAAAGGGTNTTTTTTGAAAAAGGGTTCAATACTAAAATTCTTTTAAAAGTTAGCATTATTGCATATTATTGTCTATCTTCAAAAAATTGTGAATAAAACTAAACTATAAAACATAAAAAATATAAACATAAAAAAAAATATTAATATATTACTCTTCAGCTTGTTGCTATAGTCGTGACTCGTGAACAACTAAAGACTTTAAGAACTCTGATATAATAGCATATTAGTAATATGTATATATTTATGTGTTTACCATGTCAAGAATGGCGACTGAGAGAAGACGAAAACCAGTGAATTCCATTTTCCCTCCAAATAACTGAAGAGCAATCATCAACAAGTTGTGGAAGCTCACCATTGCATTAGCTACTACAAAAAACCTTTTTTTTCCCCACACCAAAATAATCAAAAAGATTAGTCACAAATTCAACATTTGGAATACAGATTGTTAAATTAAACAAACTTACACAAAAGCTGGTGTGTGGTCGAATTTAGCTGTGAAAGTAGCTTTAATTGGAGTATTTCCAACTTTAGCCACAACAAAAGTCTCTGTCTGTTTGTTCAGTCCCATTACAATGGCTGCAGATAACGTGGCTGAGAAGGCAAGTAATCTTAGCCCTAAGAGTATTTTGCAGCTCTTACCGCTCGAAGCAGCCATAGCGAGCTTTGAAACCGCCATTTTTTCTTGAAGATGAAAATTGTTTTGTGTTGTAATGTGTAAAGACTAAAGAGTGTTGTGTGTTTATATATATCTTGAGTTTTAAGTGTTTGTGTTTGGTCTTTTGTCTGACCATCTAACTTTTGGAGGGTTAATTTTAGGTTTTGGTGGTTGTGAAGATTCAGTGAAATTGTTAGATTTGATTTTTTTTTTTTTGGTTCTGTGGCAAGTTACTTACTCTTGGGACAGTCTCATCTACCCAAAACTTAAACCAGTTTTGACTTTTTGACTTTTTGACTTTTTGACTTTTTGTGGAAATATAAAATTATTTTGTTATAGAAAAGAATGTGAATTTTTTCTATGATATTTTCTTTCACAAAATCGCAAACTTAAAGGTAGAAATTGCAGTTGAAACCATGAGAATCTAATGTGATTTTAATGAACTAGTTGGAACTTTTTGTTTGCCAAATGGTGAAATGGGATATGTTCTTTTCGTTTTTTTTTTGTTTTTTTAACCTTTAGCCCAAAAAAGTGTGAACTTTCTGTGATTTTCTTTATCATGTAAACACAAACACAAAAGCAGAAATTGCAATAAGCAAGCAAAGCCTAAATAAAAGGAAAGTTTCTGCATAGAGCTTAATTGTAATTTTAGAGCTTATAGCCTTATAATGTAAACCAAAGTTCCAACTGAGACCGGTTTAACCAGTGGAGACAGATGAATGATAACAAGGATCTGATGAATCATAAATCATTATATCAACTGCTTACACTGTTACACAAATATGGAAAGTGCAATGTGAACTAACAGTCTAAACTCTATAAGAGAGTTCAGTTTTTTTTTTTGGTAAATTAAGAGAGTTCAGTTTCATGGTGTACACAAGAGCAAACCAAAACCCATTTGTTATTAATGTACCTAAAATTTGGAAGGTTAATAAAGACTAATAAGGAACCCTCAAGTTTATAGAGACATATTAACAAGAACCAAATATTCGAATAACTTGCATCCAAACGACCAAAATCTTCTTTCATACGGATTGAAGATTGATGCAAAACGCAAAAGCGGTGCTAATATTAAAGAGAACTAACCGGGCCTTGTGGCCTAGTGGTAAAAGGGTCACATATGTGATTTCCGCCACCAGGGTTCGAGGCACGGCCACTTCGGTATTCACATACGGACTGCAGCGTTCCAGGAACCGACACGTGGAGAGCCATTTGGCCGCCCACGTGGCTAGTCTGAGCAAACCGATAGCGGTGCAAACACGTGGACCCTTGTTCTGTCGGGAAACCGATAGCGGTGCAAACACGTGGACCCTTGCTCTATTGGCCAGCGTTAGAAAACTTGGGTTATCAAAAAAATATATATATATTAAAGAGAACTTAGGAAAAGACAATAATAAATTTGATTTTGCACTCTCTTGTTTGTCTCTCGCCGAATTATCTTACTTTTGTTTCTTTAATATGAATAGAAACTATTATTGAGCTTGAACCTTGTCGTCACTGGTGTGGTCTCAGTGATTTTGCTTAATCTTCTCAAAAGCGTTGGCTTGGCTGACTTATTTTGCCTTGTCAAACGCGCTTTCGAATTGACTCTTCGGTTAGCGCTTGCATTTTCGGCCGCTGAGATTGCCATGTCACATGGCCCATGTGCCCTTTGTAGTTTTGCAACTATTTTTTTTACTGGAGTAAATAAATGCTATAAACTACAATAAAATAAATAAATTAAACTATAGAGAATCACAGTATTTTTTTCTTTAACTTATAACTAAAAGAGAAAAAGAGTTTTTGAATATATTACTAAATGAAACATATTTTATTTTAAAATTATCAAAAAAATTTGAAATTCATTATAAACATTTTCCACATAACAAACTATAAAAATGGATTTCAACACAAATGACAATAACAAAATGTAAACTTGCTTTTTTTTTTCTGAAAAAATGATTTTTTTAAATGAGTGTTTGTGTCGAGAATATCCCGGATAAACCGTAAGATAATAAAAAAAATGTCAAAAATGTGAATAAAACCAAAATGATGCAAAATTCATTAATTTTTAGATATCTTTAAATTGTACATAATAAGATTTTAGATAATAAAAAGAAAACTTTTAAAATTTTTTAACTTGAAAACCTAAATAGTAATTTGTTTCAGGGCAATTCTCTAAAATACCACCATTTTTGTTTTTAGGACAAAAATACCACAAAAATAAAATAAAATTTTTAATTTTCAAATTCTAAACTCTAAATTCTAAACACTAAACCCTACCCCATAAATACTAAACCCTAAATTGTAAAATATTCAACCCAAACCAAATATTTAAAATTGTAAACTATGAACAATAATTTGATATTAGTGGTATTTTTGGAAAGAAAACTAAAATGATGGTGTTTTAAGGAATTTCTCTTTGTGTTTTATTTGTTTAGTTATTTTAGATTTTTGTTGTTTCCAATTATCCACTCAACAATTGCCTATCTAAGTAATTTATTCCATTTGTTTAGCATCATTATCAGCAAAATTTTCTATACTAAACCAGAATTTATGTCGGTTCATAACATACAAAAACAAAGAAAAAATCTGGAAACAATAAAAATAAAAGAAGGAATATTAGTAGGATCTGTGAACTCTGTAACGGCTAGTTCCAAAGTACCGTTTTTTAATTATTGTATTAAGCCACGCTCTGACAATTTCCATCATACACACATTTACACTTGCACACACACAGAGAGAAGAAAATAAAGAAAAGCTGAAAACTTTTTGCCTCTTCTCATCTCACTCATTCTCAGATCACTTTTCTGTGATTTAGGGTTTTTCATAAACACCAAGAACAAGGGATTTGAGAAGAAGACGCTATGAACATCTTCAAGAAGAAGACTACTCCCAAAGGTAAAAAGCTCAAAACTTTACTACTATTGTGAGGAATTGTATTGATTTTTGTTGGAGAACAAACTCAATCTGGGGAAAAAAATGGGACCTTTAAGTGTCGTTTGTGTTCAAAATTGAATCTTTCAATGCGGGTAAGTGTGAATTTTTCTGGGTTCTTCCTTAATTAGCCCAGAAATTGAAATTAGCAAGTTGTTCAGATTTAGTTATTTTCATTGAATTTTGAAATCCTGATTTTGATTCTATTGAAAAGTTTTTATTTTTTTCTTTATTTCTAATTCTGCAGATGCTCTTCGTACTAGTAAGAGAGAAATGGCTGTGGCTACACGAGGTATGTATAGGTTTCAATCTCTTGCAAAATTCTGATTTTTTTGGTTTAAGTAAAATTGTGTTATGTTTGAGTAATGATTGAAATTGTTAAGAGTTGCGATTTGTATCACTCCATTGCTAGTTAGTAAACGAATTGGATTGGTTCTTTTCAATTTTTTATTTTGCGATTTCTCGTTATCGAAAGTGTTGAATTTGGCAAGAACTAGTGATGCTTTGGGACTGTTATGTTAACTTATGAACTCTTTCTTAGCCTCTGTTCTGTCTTCTAGGTAAGCTTTGATTCTTTTGTGAATTGTGACTTACTTTATCTCCAATGTCATTGTAGGTATTGAACGAGAGATTACATCTCTTCAACTAGAGGTAGGTTAATCAGACTGTTTAATTAAACTGCGAGCTTCTCTTAGTTATGTTTGTTACTAATGTTAAGTCACAATTAGGAGAAGAGACTAGTTGCAGAAATCAAGAAAACAGCTAAGACAGGAAATGAGGCAAGTCTTCATTTTAAACCCGTTCTAGCGAATAACCATTTTCCAAATTCTAAGAACTTCACTAACTGATCTTTGGACTGTTGGTTATTCATAGGCAGCCACAAAGATTTTAGCTCGTCAACTTGTTCGATTGAGGCAACAGATTACCAACTTACAGGGAAGCCGTGCTCAAATTAGGGGCGTAACGACTCATACACAGGTTTACATTCTCTAGTTCAACATCAGCTAAACTAATAGTTTGGTTCGAATAATCCGAATGTTAACACTAAGTTACTGTTTTCTTCCTTTGGATAGGCTCTGTATGCCAGCACTTCGATTTCATCTGGCATGAAAGGTGCAACCAAAGCTATGGTTGCAATGAACAAGGTATTGTCAACAACACTCAGTTTCATCGATAAGTTACATGAATCTATAGGAGCCACATTAGTTTCCGAGCAGATTACATTGTAAGTCTTAACGCTCAACTTCATTCCTACTTTAAATTTTCAGCAAATGGCACCAACAAAACAAGCCAAGGTTATCAAGGATTTCCAGAAGCAGTCGGCACAGCTAGACATGACGGTAAACGAATACATCTCTTTGATCTTTAAGTTCTTACTTTATCTAATTAGCAACAGGTACATACTTGTTAGCAGGATTTGGCTTTTTAACATTTGATTTGTTCATTTGTCATTGTATTTGCAGATAGAGATGATGTCAGAGGCTATTGATGAAACACTTGACAAAGATGAGGCTGAAGAAGAAACAGAAGACCTCACTAACCAAGTTCTTGATGAGATTGGTGTTGGCGTTGCATCTCAGGTCAGGTTTCTCTGCACTTATGGCAAAGTAATTTGATCTTTTTCGGTTTCTAAGGTTAGTCAAAAACTAAAATCTGTCTATCTTCCATTGTTTCAAACAGTTATCTTCAGCTCCAAAAGGTCGGATTGCTACAAAAACCGCAGCTCCTCCCGCTTCCACTGCAGCTACTAACAACAAGTGAGCTCAAGTCATATATATATATAAGTTTGGTCAATCAAAATCATCATAAAGAAAGAAAAATCTAACCGTTAGTTTAACTTGCAGCTCTGAATCAAGTGAAGTGGATGAGCTTGAGAAGAGGTTGGCTTCGCTACGACGAATCTGAGATGTTTGAAGAAAGAAAGAAAAAAAAGAGAGCAGCTTCCTTTTTTTTTGTTATCTCTGTATAAATCTGCTGAAACTTAAGCTGTTTGATGTTAAGATTGTCATCAGAAAACTTAAAAGGGCTTTAAGAAAAGAAGAAGACATGTATTACATATATATAACTATAGAGTTCCTCTACGTTGCAGCAAAAATTTACACTTGATATTGTTATCCAAAAAAAAAAATTTACACTTGATATTCCACTTGTGTTAAAAAAAAAAAAGAAAAAAAAAAAGCATGTTTATTAATAAGACAAAAATATTTATAGGATACAAATAGTTAAAATTTTATTTTCTTTAATTTTAGCTTGGAAAATAAGTAACATGATGGACATCTAATAATATTTCACTACAGTTATTATTTTAAAAAATATTGATAGAATCATTTCTCCTTCAAATTATTATATCGATTTTATCATTTGCATTTATGATTAAAAATATGGAAAACAACTCATGATTTTAAATTTTGTTAGCCGTGTTTATAGATATTTTTGGTGGAACATTCATCAATTTTTGGTCAAGTTTTGGACTTTGTCAAATTCTACACTGATGTCATAAGCAATAAATGTTATATCCCGAAAATCCGAAACTTATTGGTAATGTAATAAATATTGCTGCAATCGTCTTTGTTGGTGGAACTTAAACCATTCACGCAGGCACATAAATAGGAATTTTTTTTTTTTTTAAGAAGACACATAAATAGAACTATAATACTCAGAGTATTGAATCAAAAGGTTTAGCAAAGTAAGAAAAAGAGATGGCAAAGAATTTAGGAATTGTGTTCTTGCTTCTAGTGGTTCTTTTGGTGTCATGCTCCATCAACCATGCTCTTGCTTCTCCACAACCACAAGAGTTACTCCCACTAACCGGTTAGCTAGAGCTGATTCTAATAATATTTATCCAAATTTTTAAATTTTTATTTTCCTATAATTTATATATACTTTATTTGATTATAGTAGTTTGACCTTCAAAAATATCCAAAACATAAATTACAGAAAAATGTAAAAGAAAAAAAAACTAGGGTGCTGAATCTAATTTTTGGCTCAGTTTTGGTTTGATTGCTGTTTGTTGTTTGGATATAACATATAAAACCAAATTGACCTCTTTTTCTGTTTAGTTTTTAGAATTTGGTTTGGTTTAGTTAAATCAGTTTAAATACCCTTTTATTGTCTAGGTGTAGTAATACTAATTAAGTTTTAAGTTGTTATGCTAATTTCAGAATATTTTTTTAAACATGATTCTTAACTTTCTAAGTGATGATTTAAAATTAGAATGGAGAAGAATGTTGATCACGGCACGTTCATCAACAAGCCAACGAGCTAGGAAAAGAGATATTCCTCCGTCGCCTTCTCCATCATCACCACCTCCGTCTTCTCCATCATCACCAGATTCACCACCTTCGTTGTTATCGCTCGCACCGGGGATTTGATACGCTATACACACAATTTAGTTAAAGTATTTTCTTTCTATAATATATATGATGAAGTTGTGTTATTAAATAATGGTTGCCAAAAGATAATAATTGTCAAAGTTGGTTGGAAAACCTGTTATTGTCAAGTTAGTAGTATAGATCCATAGTCTGTTTTAAATTTGAAGTATTTAGATTGCTGCTTGCAATTTATAAAGAGTGTTCTAGTTGTGGATACTCCTTTTCTTTTTTTTTTAACAAACCAAGCATTCATTCAAATTATAAAAGTTTTTTACCTTGCTAAGAAAGGATACAACATAGCTACGAGGAGTCGAACAAATCCAAAACATCGACCAATACATGAGTCGAGCAAATAGTAAAAATCATCAAATCAACAACATTTTTCAAATAAAGACCTTCAGATCATAAAGGTGAACTCATAAGTTCAACCAAAGTAGCAACAAAACAAGGACATCCGAAAAAACAAACTTTTAAAGTTTGGTAGTCATGCGCGAAACCACATAAAGGAGGAAACAAAACATATTTTGTCGACGCATTTGGATGAACTCGTAGAAAACAAAAAGTTATTTATTTTATTTTATATTTCACTTACAAGGCAGATAATTGAGCATGCATAAAATTTATGTATGTAAACTATATGTATGTTCAAGAGAATATTATTCTATGTATTTTGAAAATGTTAAAAAACAATATTGCATCTAAACAATTTTTACATTTTGCAAGTAATTTTTGTAAGTCATAATTTGAATGCAGATCAAAGTGAAGAATAATTATGTGTAGCGCTAGTGCTCATCTTTGAACAACACATTAGTTTGAACTCTGATAATGTATTTTGTATAGCGCTAGTGTGTTTAAATTTTCGTCGTTGAATTTTCATCAATATTTGGTCGAATCCCGGTTTAGACTTTGTCAAATTCTAATGATACCATAAGTCTGTAAACCAATCGTGGGGTTTACTCTGAAATGAATGGAAATGCATTAATGTTCTGTTTCAGTCTTTGACTATTGACGAATTGACAAATGATGGTTTACACTAGCCATTAGTCTTCGTTTATTTTTTCTTTTCGTGGAAATTTTCAATTTTCGTAAGGATATTAATAAGAGTAATTGAATCAAGAGATTTATCAAATTAAAAAAGAGAGATGGCAAAAACGAGTACTCCGAATTTTGGAATTGTGTTCTTGCTTCTAGTGGTTCTTTTGGTCCCATGCTCTATCGACACTACTCTTGCTTCTCCACAAGAGTTACTCCAATTAACCGGTTAGTGCTCGACATATATCCTAATTATTTTCACAAAATTCAGTAGTAAATAGTGACTTTCTTTTTGTGTGCAAATAGTAAATAGTGATTTCATCACAAAATACCAATACATTTCTTGAATAAATTTTTCTAATGTTGATAATTAGTTGTCCAAATTTTATTTGTTCACTAAATCATATATAGATTTTTTATATAAAAAGATACCAATAGTTTGATATTGAAATATATAGGGTGATGAGACTTAATTTTGGCTCTGTTTAATGTATATTTTGTTTATTTGCATATAACAAATCAAACCAAATCGATATTTAATTTAGTTTAGTTTTTGAGTATGGGTTTAGTTTTCTTAAGCCAGATTAAGTACTCCTTTATTTACTTTAAACTAAGTTTAATAAATATTTATACACATTTTCTTAAAGCATTATTTTAATTTCATTAATTGTTATTTTAAATAGAACATAGAAGGAAGATGATTACAATATGTCGATCTGATGATAAACGAGATGGTACATATATTTCGCCGTCCTCATCTCCAGCTTCATCACCTTCGTTGCTGTCATCGGAAAATCAACAAGCTGGTATCAATATTCCGCCGTCTTCATCTCCATTTGCATCATCTTCATTGTTGGCGTCAGCACCATCACCGTGCTTTGGAAACAATTTTTCTTGAAAATTTACAAGTATGGATAAGATTATGTTGTTATCGCTCATAAGCTATACTGTATACATATACTTTATTTAAAATACCAAATTTCTTTCTTAATATATTTGATGAAGTTGTGTTATTTAATAATTGTCAAGGTGGATCGACCAAAGAGTTATTGTCAAGTGAGCATAGACTGAATATCGATTTTAAATACAACCGCTGTTTCAGTTTTTCATTAATAGTATATCCACATTGAGTACACTAAAAAAAATTCCAATAAAGTTAAGAAAAATTGAAAGTAACAAAAATACACAACAAAAGGTTTACTAGGATATCCGAAATCATCAGGAGGGTTAAGAAGCCTCAAATACTCTTAAGCTCCTATTGTATTGGGTTATCGATTAACAGGTTTGTAATATGGGCTGCTTGAAACCTTTTTTCGTCTTTTTAATTTCAATAAAACCTTAAAAACTAAAGTGCAAAGAAAGATCACTAGAAAGCAACATTGTGGCATATTAAAAAATAGGCATGGACATTTAGTATTCGGTTAAATCGGGTCAAATCCATTTGGGTTTAGATTTTGGGTCTTCAAGATTAGGTACCGTATATTTATTTTAAATTTTCGGTTTATGTTTGGTTCGGTTTTTTCCGGATTTGGATCGGTTATCGTGTTTATGTTTGTGCAACTTTGTAGTGTTTGTATACCCAAAACTATCCAAAAGATACCTAAAATATCTAAAAAAACTGCAATATAAAAAATTATATTTTGTCATCCATATTTACCAAAATTATTCAAAATACTCAAAAAAAATTGTAATGGGTATCCAGATTATTACAAATATAAATATAAATATTACTAATATTTTTAGGTATATACTTATATTTTGGATATGTTCGGGTACCCGTTCGGTTCTCGGATCGGATCAATTCGAATTCGAATTTCGGGTATTGAGGTTTAGGTTCCCATTCAAATATCTACTTTCAGTTTGGATCTAGATTGGATCTTGGTTCTGGGTTTTTGGCCCAAAGCTATTAAAAATGATTGGCATAGAATTTTTTTCTCATTTGTTTTCTTTTTGGCTTTTTATGCGTCTTGATGGCTGATTGGAATTATTAAAGTTTATCTGGAAAGAACAAATTGAGAGAGAAATGGAAATGAATGGTTCTTTAAAATTGGGTCATGTGCTCCTTCTTCTTCTTCTTCTTAGCTTCCTCTTTCACCATACCGAATCTGCTTTGTCTTCTGATCATGAACAACTATCAATAACAGGTTAGTGTTTCAATACACACACTCACTCACACTTACACACATGATAGACATCACATATATGCATGACATATTAACATAAACACATTTAACCTTTTACCAAAAAAAAAAAACCATAAACACATACTAATATTGATCCAACCAGAAAAAAAAAATATTTTCAGTGGAAAAAATATGTTTTTGTCTTTTTCCTCAATTTTCTTTTAAAAAAACTGAAGTTTTCACCTAGAGTAAACTTTTATTCTCAGTTTTGTTTTTCTCTTTCATCCTAATTATTCTATTTTACTCCAATCATATTTACTCTAAAGCCACCAGCCACACCCTAAATCACAGATATCAAATCTAATGAAACTACAGAAACTTGTTCATTGTACATACTTATTGGTTTTGTCGATATTATTTCATCTCATATAATTTGATAATTATTTTTGTAGCAGTCTATAAAGCACTTTTTAATGACCAAAAAGTCTTAATTTTAATGACCAAAAATTTCGAAATATAAATTTCCATTACATGCCAAAAACTTATTTTGTTATATTGCAAGGTAACTTATATAATTTTTCGAAGATAAATTAATATATAATAATGAAAAATTAATTTCCACTAGTGATATGTTGCCACTTGAGATTTGGGCCAATAATAGTTTTTTTTTTTTTTTTTTTTTGTCAACGATTTGTAAAAGTTTAAATCAAGCAAAACATACACATATTAATCTAGATTTTGATATAGAAATTCCGGTTGATATCACAATAATGTTGTTGATGATATTTCCAGAACCATCAAAGTAGTGGGACACTTAAAAGATGCATCAACCAATCAAGATTATGGTGACTTTAGTAGTTTGATTTGACTCATAATAATGCTTAACCATTTTGTTCATAAAACATCTGGTCTATAATGGTTGTATAGCAATATACATATATTTTATAAAGAATAAATATCTTTAAGAATAAAATGAAGGGAGGAGAATGATGGAGTACTACAAGCCAAAAGGTGCCATAGATACACCACCATCAAGAAGTAGACGAGGTGGTGGAGGTCACGGTACGATACTCATATATAATTCATCACTATAACATCAATCAGTAATTAATTGCCTGCTTAAAAGCAAAATATCCACTTTGCTTCGATATATTATATATGTATGTAAGACGTATTCGTTAACATGTCGAAAACAAAATTACGTATTCGTTAATATATAATTATTAATGCATTGATATCTTGTAGGGAGAAGGTTGATGAGTATATATAGGCCAAATGGAGACATATATACAAGACCTTCAAGCAGTGGACATGGTGGTGGTCACATTCATCAACATTTCTCTCCTTAGTTTTTGGCCAGTATCCAAACTTATGTAATACCAGCAAAAGAATATAGATATGAATGTATAATTATTAATTTATGTGTATTCAATTAAGGATATTTATAGTTTCAAAATATGTAGAACATATGTTTGTGTATTATATATAGTTGTTTTTTTTTACCAAATAGATTTTTAATAAAAATAATAACTAGAGGCTCCTTTTTAATATAGAGCATTAAAATTTTCTTTTGTAGGTGTATTTTGTAGAAACTAATTTCTTCTAAAAGTTGTTCTTCAAGTTCAATATGAAAATATCATAAATTAGTCAATTTCTTAGTTTTGAAATTTTTTTTTTTTTTTTTTTTTTTTNAAATAATTTACAATGGGCCTCCTCAATAAAGAGCGATGGGTCCGAGGCCCATTACAAGTCCAATAGTTACAAAAAAGCTTGAACGGTAAAAATTTCCGATGTCGGAAGAAGCGGCTCGGATCTTAGTGTTTTCCGGCGAGCAGAGCGTCGTGGTACCAACGACGACGTTTACAAGGCGCACGACTTCCCTACGGGACCACCGACAAGAAGACCGCCATCGGGAGTAAACGGTTCCCGACTTTAATCTTCTCCGGCGAGCTTGCTGGTCCGCTACAAGCCTCCCATCATACCTAGCGTTCCGACATGCCGGATCTCCATGGTCGGTTCCTATCTGAGCGCCCCGACGAGATCTAACCCCGCCTCCTCCTCTCCCGGCGTTCTCCGACAGCTTAAGGCAGATCGGTCGGCCCTTAGATCTACACAGATCTGGTGAGGGGATCTGTCGGATCTCCCAGATCCACACTCAACCGGGCTAAACCGTAAGAAGTCGCCGACCTCCAGAGACTTCCGTCGCAGTGCANTCAACCGGGCTCGGCTTGAGTCTCCCCGACCACCCAGGAACAAGGCCGCCGCTGCATCTCCGGGAAGGAACTTCCGACGTCGAACCGGATATGACTTACTCCTAATGGGAACAGTGCAACGGAGCTCGGACCAGCCCTAAACAACAAAGACAAAGCGGAAAGGAGAAGGGGGAGACTGTCCCGCGGCTCCGGCGCGAGACCGGGCCGGAGACAGCCGCCCAAACGGAGAGAACGATGAAAACTCTAGACGGAGTAGTTGAGAGAATTTTCCGCCCCGCGCGTGGAGCGAACCGTTTTCCGGATGGAAATAATTTTATCTCGTATCAGAACAAAACAAATTTCCTTTTGCTTTTGGCAGAAAAAAAAAAACAATATCTTATTCTATGTTTTTAAAATTTAGTGACATGTTCTCAGTTAGAATCACAATTTTATTTTTCTTGTTATTTTGTAATTGTTTGAAAACAATCCAAAACATATTTAAAATTTTTTTTTTTTTTTNTGATAGAGAATCTTCATCTCTATACTCTCTATATCTAGAAAATATATGACCATTTTGTTAATTATAGTTATAGATTGAGCCATGACCATAATTGTATATACTCTGTTTACACTAACCCTCTAACGGCTTCCTCTTCTGCTTCCTCTTTATGTGGCCATCCTGGCCCAGTCTCTCTTTCTAATTCTCTTTTGTAATGAACAAGCTCACTAATCAAAGAGGAGATTATGATAACCATTAATCGTGCAACTCTCTTGACAAGATCCATTAGTTTTATTTTTACGCACAAAACAATAAAAAGAGGAACCCAATTCTATTAAACCATTTAATACACAAACACACAACATAACATATGGCTTAATGTTTCCTCCCACACCACCAAGTTCAATCAATGTTTTGAAGGATATCTCTATCTTACTAATAACTCTAGTTACATGGGCTTCGAGACAATATCATGGGTTTCTACCACTCAAGGCAGGAGACAGTGATATGATTGTTTAGGTTCATAAAAAATTGTAATTTAGAAATACTAGTAATTTTTAGTGTTGACGTGCCTTTATTGTTAAATTGGGCTTATCATGGGCTTCCAACTCAAAACCA
>OVAQ01000591.1:0-28563 GCA_900406345.1 Erysimum cheiri
GCCCATGGACGGACCGCCCATTTGACAGCCCTATATACAACGTAGAAGAGGAAACAAGATAATAATTATCTTCTTAAACCACATTGACTTGAGCAGGAGTACCTGGATACTTATGAAGGTACATAACACAACCAAGTTTTGGAAGATCAAAGGAGCCAAAGAAAAGACAAGAGCTGAGTTCTGATGTACCTTGGAGATGATAATGCTTTATTTTGACCTGATTCATATTGCAAAGTAGCTTCCAGCGTTGTTTCTGCTGTAACTAGTTTCTTCTCCATTTGAGCGAGCTGAGCCACAAGCTTCTCATTCTTTTCCTGTATTTCCATGAAAACATTGTGCATATATCTAAGATGATGTATCTCTGATGAATGTTTTATTTTACTTAATTCAGTCACTGGTCAAAGCAAAAAGGAAATTATCTTAGAAGAATACAAAGTAAGATGAATAAAGCACCTGAAGCACGTGTACTGCATATCGTTGTGCAGCTGCATCCTGCTCTGCACTTATCCGGGCATCTTCTGTAAGTTTTTGGTCTTGCTCAACTTTCATCAAGACCTGAAGCATCCATACCGAACTATATGGCTTATTACTCCATCAAGCAAGTAAACGCTGATAATGCAGCACTTTTCGCTTGTGGGAAAACAAAGATATGAAACAGACCTGAAGCATTGCTGTTTCTTGTTCTTTTTTGTCAGAAAGAACTTGCTTTAGTTCCCTTACTTCATTTTCCAGTTGTTCAATCTGTATAATTTAAGGTTTACTTTTTAGTTTAATTGAAATTTACATTCTTGGTCAGTACTAAGAGATACACTCCCCTCCCACTAGAGCCTAACGTCAGAAATCTACATTTTACTACTGAATGCAACATAGGAGAGATGAAACAGAAATCTGAATATGCAGTAAAAACAATCTATGAAACTTCCTCTAGCTAGTAACATCTAAAGGAAGTCTAAATTTACCCTTGCACTTAATTCCAGTCTGTTATCTTCTTTGACCATCTCCATCAAAGCAATCTCCAGCTCCTCAGCTCTGGAGAGAGGAGTAACACATATTACGATTAGTTCTTAAACTCCTTGATTGATGAGAAAGGGAAGGTAAAGTAAAGTAGAGTAACAATAACCTCATTATAGCTGATCTTTTCTCCTCCAACAGTCTGCATAGTTCAACCTTCATCCATACCACCTGCACAATAACTGTTATGGATGAAATTTAAAAGGAGTTGCATATTTCTCATACTTAATCAGCTACAGAATAACTTTGTTGATGAACTCAACCATTTTAACTTGAATTCACTATCAAGAACAAGAAATATTTATATGTATGAATCATATGATTTTCATGAACTAGATGATTAACTTCAGTAAGCATAGAACAACAACAGTAGTTTCCATCCCCAAAACATGAACAAAGAGTATGGAACAATAAAGTTACCTGTTCTTGAAGATCTGGTAAAGAGTCTAATTCGGAATCAACATTTGCGCCATCAAGATTCAGTGACCCATTAGGCGAACGAGTTTCATCATCATCTTGATTCTCACCATCATTCCTTTGAGTAGGCTTTTGTTCATCTAAGATAGAGCCTTCATGTTTAAAGCTATATAACTTAGAAGCCAATCCCTTTTTGTCCTTCCAGACTCGACCCTTTTGTATTCTTTCCTCGACAATCTCTAGTACCGCAGGCCTATGTATCTTTCTCAGCTCCTCCAGTCTAGCCTCATTTGTGGATATATAACCCATGCATGCGGTCAAAACAAGTTGACTGCTATCAAATGTTGAACTAGCAAGGCTTTGTAGTGAAGTAATTGCATCTCCTGCATCTTTTGTGGCAACAATCGTAGGACCTAAGAAAATACAAGAGTGAACTGAAAATTGTTTCCTTTGAGCCACAGAGCTAATTCAATCATTATACACTTGATACATACAAAAGTATATCAGCTATACCATATAGTTCCATTAAAGCAAATGCTGTTCGAAACAACACTACACGGTTTCCTTCAAAGAGAAGCACATCCCACATCCGCAGAACTAAAAACATCAAGAGATGAAATACAACTTCAGCTAAGCAAAGGTAAATATCAAACTTCCTATGGTAGAACGTGTAATGTCTCATTCCTTTGCACATAACATAAGAACTCACCGCATTCCCAAGGAAGTATGTTCACAAAAATAGATAGAAACCATGGCCCAGAGATCCATGCTACCTGCACTCCCAAGTAGTCCAGATGATTAACTGCATCAGGAGGATTATTGGAATAGAAGAAACGATCACATTGCTCTGTATAAGTTGGAAAATCCAAATAAATGAAGAGAAAACTTAAATATCAGATGAAAAACGAACCGAGCTTTGGAAATCTTTCTCGCATCAACTCTTCAAGAACAAGTTGATCAACCTAAGAGAAGTAAATCAACAATGGTGATTCTAGAAAGGTTGTAAGAAAACATAATCAGAAGCCCTTTGAATGAACTGGTACCTGAGATTCTATCATCTCTTCTGTATAGTAGCCATCAAAATAATCATCAATAATTCCAACCAAAGTCCTGAGAAATTTCAGTTACACAAAAATCAGCTCATGTTAAATGCCTGTGGATGATTCAAAGATAGAGAAGGAATCTTTATCACTCTACCAAAATGCATTTTCCTCTGGCATCAACAGAAGCAACAGGCCAGCAAAAAAGTTCATAGCCTGCATTTTTACAGGATCATTGTTAGCTTAGCCTTGAAACGAACTGGATTTACTTGTATTTATATAAGAAAAAGAGGATAATGAAGTAAACATGTTTAGAGATGCACTATAGGTCAGCTACAACTATAACATATTACTCAAATTATGTACTCAAATGTGTTTTTTTGAGCCTACGGTCACCTGACAGTACCCAACAGATGGGTTGTGACAAGCATAAGCTAGAAGTATCCTCCTTAAGGAATCTCGACCAGCTTCATTCAAAGCAGGGTGACCTGGGAATGTCCTTGGTATATCCTGTAGAATCAAAAACAAAAATAAACACGGTGAGTGATCATGATGGCAATAAAAAACCCTTCAGATTGCTAAATTCCAATACCTTTTCAATTTGTTTTTTCCACTTTCTTTGGACATCAGATGAGCTTTGATGTTCATTGCTTTCGTCAGAGTTAGTTATTTGGGCCAACAAATCCTGATAGTACCTCTCAACTCGTCTTGCCTTTACACCTACAAAGGCTTGCCAGACCTGTGAATGAAAAAGTTAGGCAAATTTATTCCAATGAGATGGTAAAATGAATGAGATAATTTAGTATAAACTTTACCTCCCCTCTGAGATCTTTCGGCACTCCCAAACGAACAAGTACCTCAAGTTCTTCATACCAAGGGAAAAATGGCTCTGGAGAAACATTACCCTGAGCATCACTGTCTTCTTTTATTGAATTGCATCTACCCGTGGATGTCTCACTTTCAAGGTCATTTTCCCCGGAAGTTTGCTCAGATTCTTCAATGGAAGACAGCGGTTCTTTTACATCCCTCTGCCTGTTTTTCATGTACTTTACGTTCTTAACACGAGTGCACATCATAGCCTCTATAGACGCAAGGCAAGGTCTAATATGAGCCCATTCTATAACTGAACAAGTCTTTGTTTCTTTTTGTTCTTTTTCATGTTCCAATCCACATTTCTCTTCTTCTTCTGCCACGAGCTTTTCTTCTTGTTGACTGTGTACATGATCTACAGGTTCTTTTACTGAGTGAGATTGTTTCTCTTGATCAGATTCACTTTCACTTTCGACTGAAGACTCCTTCTCCTTGTCAGATTCTAATTTCTCCTCCTCATCTTTCACAGGTTCTCTGTTTCTTCCAAGACTCTTCTCTCTCAAATATTGGTGCTCGTCAAGAACCTGTGCCTCCGCGGCTGGTTCTCTCTCTTTTGAAAGCTCACCAACTGTTTCAGTGCTATCTTTTCCAAGATGCTGCACTTCTGTACCACTAACTTCACATTCTTGTAATTTACCAGAGTCATGTTTCCCCTTTCTTGAACCCTCCTCTGAACCACTCTCCTCTCCAGATTCCGTACCATCAGCCTGAAATGTATCCTGAAACTCCTCCTCTGAGGAACAAGGTTCAACGGCCCCTTCTTGCCGGTCAAGAAAGTTTTGCCATTTCTCTGCCCTCTCTGTCTCTTCCTCCTATTCCAGTAGTATCCAATTTAGTAAGTTGGAAGGTAAACACACAAAGACATTAACTTGATAGGCAAAAGCAATTCTGGGACCAAAACAAAACAGAACTCTAATGATGATACCATATAGATATATGAACAAATTTCATCCACTATTGATCTGAGAAAGCAAAAGAAGTATGAGCAAGAACTCACTGTATAGATGCTAAGGTATTCTTGATATCTCTGAACGTGTTGAGGTCTCAAGGCAAATCCATAGGCGTCCCTGCAAATCAAAATTCTTCAAACAAAGTATGATATTCATCACAAATTGGCTAATGATTTTGAGAAATATTACCTGGAATCTACCTCCAGTGAGCGCTTGCTCACCAAAGATAACAACATATTTCACAAAGAAGACTAATTCTAATTCCCATAGTTTTACTTTACATTACACACCGCACATTCACAAAACTCAAAATCCATACATACACACAGCTTAATGATAACAACAATATTTGACTAGAGAAATTAACAAGAAAAGTAAAACATTTACGATGATAAAGATGAAAAGAAGAAAAGAAAAATGTTATGATCATGGATCGGTTTCGTACTGCGATCGAGAAATTGTCAACGTGAGATTACCGATTAATCAGGACATAACTAAATAATACTATTGGATTAAAAATGAAAAAACGAGTCACCTGTCTTTTAGGTAGTTGTAGACGACAATCAAGTGTTGCTCCGTCATGATCGGTCATGCACCATCAAATTTTGCTGTTTTTTTTTTTTTTGTTTTCAAGCAAAAATATAAATTTAATAGCAAAAAAAAAAAAAGATGATGAATTTCGAAACGATAAAAGGAAAGAAATCCCCCTAGTTTTATATACTAACGTTTATTTTATCACAATAAATATGTAAACTACAATTATTTTTCTAAAACAGAAATTTAAACATAGAGGAAGGCAGATCACTATATTTATTATTATACATAAACTATGAAATATATTTAAAATATTATTTGAACTCTCGATAAAAATGTCGATTTACAAAGTATGATCGACACAATAAGTGTCACTCTAGACCTTTGAACTCATCTTGTTTAAGTTTAACCATCTGATGGCTGAACACTTGGAGTATTAGTGTGAGTTTCGATCCGAAATGAAGTAAAAAGACAAGGCCCATTCCTGCAATTGCAATGAACAGTAGTAGTAGAATGCTTCCTTTATAGAGTCTCATCACTAATTTCCAACAAACGTCACAAGAAGAAAGAGACAGAGATAATGTCATGTGTGTCGTGTTGTCCTCCCCATCTCTACTAACACTTTGAATTTATTACTACCAAACTCAAATGTGTCCTAAAGCCTAATTAGTCCCTTTATTCACATGTCCTCTCTATTTCCCTTGTCCCCTGTATCCATCAGTCAACCCACATTTGTCTTTGATCTTGGCTTCTCTCTTCTTCTTCTTGTTCATTGGAATCTCCTCTATTGAGCTTTCTCCTTGATTTGGTGACAAAGAAAACTAGTAGACTATTATAGTATTAGTAACCTCATGATCCACCGTGAGAAACGGTTCAAATCAAGCTTGTTTAATTAGGGGATGAAAAAAATTGGATATTCTTGAGTCTTGAACTCTTAAGTTGCATCTGAGTACCAAGATAACTCATTACCAGCCTGTGATTCTTCTTCATAACTTGAGGTTGAAGCAACAACACTTGCTTCACCAGAAGAAACATCTTTGAGCTTTGAACTACTTGAAGTATCTTCCATAGAAGCAACATTTTCAGTTGCGTGTTCAGTTTTCTTCTCCTCCACAGCTCCATTTTCATGAGTTTCTTCTTCTTCTTCTTCTTTGGAGGCTGAAGTGCAAACCGATGATACACAAGAAACTTCAGATGAACTCAATTGCTCTGATCCCTCAGAACTGCGTGATCCTTTAATGAATTCAAGTTTTTTCATCAGAAACTTTAGTCTCTTCTCTGCTTTTTCCCTTAATCTGATCTCCTCTTTCAGATGACGCTCCAGCTCTTCCATCTGTTTCCAAGAGATTAAGAGATTGCCTTTGAGAAAAAAATATCAGCTTTTAACCAAATCCAGCTGAAGCTAACTACTTTAAAACATTTCCCTTTTTTGGTTCAAGAAAAGAGAACAGAGTAAGTGATATTCTCTCACTTGGTAGTTAAGTAACAAGAATGAGTCTTTCTTGGTTCTTGATCAAACCCAGATTTTCTTAAACAATAATGAAGCTTAGGATTTGATGAGTTACCTTTCTGGTAATAAGCTCTGCTTCTTCTTTTGCAGATCTTGAAACTTGCCTCTCTGCAAGTAGTCTTCCTCTTAAACACTCCACAGTTCTCAGACCTTCCTTTTCTTCTTCTTCCATCTTCTTACTTGCAAAATTTGTTCTTAACCAAAAAGAAAGACAAAACTATTCCTCAATCTCTATATAAGTTACACATATATACATATATATATATATATAAAGAGAGAGAGTGTGTGAGAGAGAGAGAGACCCACCTGCAATTTGTGTTGTAAATGGAGGAATCAATGGTCATACTCATACTTAGTTTTTTCATTGAACAACCAAAACCAAATTGGTAAATCTTAAAGTTCAACTTCACAACTAACTGCAAAAAGATAAACCAACAATAATAAGACCAATGTGTTGTTAGATCATGTCATTTATTGTTCATTCAATAAGGTACATATCAACATCATACATTAAAATCAACTTAATTACCACAATACTCTTCCAAAGAAAATTCAAAATATATCCAAGTTCAAATAAGAAACAGATCCAGATTCAAATCCAAATTCCCAGAGACTTGAGACAGGAGGGAAATGATCCTAAAAACCCAAAGATTTTGAAGTTCTATTTGAAAAAACAAGAAAAACAGAATCTGTCGTGTAGGGACAATAAATAAGTTGATTTGTAAGCAAAACGACAGTGTGTGCTTGGACTTTTGTTGTTGCCTGCAGTTCCCGTGAGTTGGTAAATCTCTCACTTCAACACCTTTTTAAAGATAAAAATATAATCACTGTATAGTATATATTTACTGCATTTTTCCTTATATTATCTTACTTCTTACATGACAAATATGCATGTGCACAATGGGAATCATCTTGATTGTTAATGCTAAGAAAATATCATTACTAAATCCATAATGTTCTTTGACGTTAATTCCGAAGAAAATATCATTACTAAAGTCTTCACTGTTTTGTGATACGATTCTAGTTTTACCAAGTGTCACAAAACTCTTTGTCAACAATAACTTTTTGTTTTTGTTTTTAATGAAACTTTTATCGGTTGCATTTATATGCGTACTTATTTATCTGTTCTGCATCTTGTGTTGTGCGGCATTGCACTATTTGTTGATGTAAAATACTAGCAAAAAACAAAGTAAGTTTCAGACAGTACTGTAATCGAATAAAAAAATTAAGGAAATGGGGAAATTCTTGTGACCCTCCATAGATCCGAAATTAAATCGACTAACCCATTAGTGGTCACGCAGAAAATTAATGCTCCCAACCTCTCACTGTAATTTTACTTTATAAGTTTTAGTTTTTTGTCCAAAAAAAAAAAAAAAAGTTTTAGTTTGTTTTCAAATTAGATAATTAAAAATTAATTAGAGCAACACGCAAAGAAAACTTGAGTGATTAATACGAACCCATTAATCGAAATAATGCTTACTTTGTGAACCAAACTAATGAATCATATAGAGTTTATATTCTTGTTATTTTTAGCAACCCTACCACTTCAATCAAAATCATTTAATTACTCTTCTAGTTAAAGCTTGGACTATCAACTATTCAACGTCATGTTCAATCACAACAACAAAAAAGAGAAATTACAAAATCATGGAAAACAAAATTATATTAAAGCCCCACCCAAAAACACAATCATCACAAAGACACATAGCAACTCTTTGAGAATCCACCAAGAAAAAAATCTCTGTAGCCATAACTTGAGCCTTCATGGCAAGAAAATGCATAGGAGATGTTAAGAAAGATTAATATGCTTCATCCAGCTCTTGTTTTGTGATATACTCTTTGTCGCTCATTGACTCAACCAAGCCCTCTATTACATCATACATCTCTT
The DNA here is from genome assembly GCA_900406345.1 of Erysimum cheiri. Lineage (NCBI taxonomy): Eukaryota > Viridiplantae > Streptophyta > Magnoliopsida > Brassicales > Brassicaceae > Erysimum > Erysimum cheiri. The sequence continues at coordinate 8,221 of OVAQ01000591.1, forward strand.
TGCTTCTCTCACACGAACTGTCTTTCGCAATGAAACTGCGTAATCCTTTATCAGTTTCGATCCAGCTGGTGCCAGGGATTTTCTTCAATCCGATTCTCTTCATCTTATCCCTCACAATTTCAGCTTCTTCCCATCTCCCTGCTTGAGTGTACAAATTCGCCATGATAGTGTAGTTCCCTGTATTTTCAGGTTCCATCTCAAACAAGCGATCACAAGCGAACCTAGCAATCTCCAAATCACCAAGAACAGAAGCCCCATTCAACAATGCACCCCAAACTTTAGCAATTGGTTCAATTGGCATCTTAAAAATGAACTCCATTGCATCTGAAAGTTTTCCAGCCCGGCTAAGAACACTTACCATACAAGCATAGTGCTCAACTCCAGGCTCAATGTCATACTTGGTTAACATAGAATCAAATATGTGCTGCGCCTTATCCGATTCCCCGGAGTGCGAGAAAGCTGAAAGAACAGCTGTTAGTGTGACATTGTCTGGCTTAATTCCAAGACTTTGCATTTGGTCAAAAAGACTACAAGCAGAATCAGAGTCCCCATGAACAGCATATGCTGTTATAATTGCGGTCCAAACAATCAAGCTTCTGTCTTCACAGTTATCAAAAACCCTTTGAGCTCCTCCGAGAAATCCTAGTTTGGCATAATTATCTATGATGGAAGTGGTGACATATATATTGTTGTCAACGCCATTACGGATGACAAAAGCGTGGATTTCCTTACCCCCTTTCAGATTTGAACTATATGTCAACGAAGGAAGAAGACTCGAAAGAGTCACCGTGTTTGGCCTAGACCCACATTTTATCATCTCCCTAAATGAGCTTATAACCTCCTCATGATGGTTATTCTGCATAAGACCTGAAAGCACAGCATTCCACGTACTCAGACCAATGTTTTCCATTTCACTAAATAAAGCCATTGCTTCCTTGACAAGACCATGAGCCATATATCCCGAAATGATCGCCCCGTAAGTAACCGAATCTTTCTCACTCATCTCATCAAACAAGGCTCTTGCATAATCCAAGCTACCACATTTAGCATAAAAACCAATCACAGCATTACACAAGGATAAATCCATCTGAACATGACTCTCAATCATCTTCTTGTGAACTTCCATCCCAAAAACAAGATCGCTTGATTGTCCGCACGCTTGCAATACGCTAACTACAGTGACTCCATTAGGCTTCATATCAGGGCAACCTAACATCGCTTTATACAACTCTTTACAGTCCTCAAAAGACCCACTTTGAGAATACCCCGAAATCATCGAATTCCACGAAACAACATCTCTTTCAGACATTTCATCGAACACTTTCCTCGCAGAGTCGATGTTGTCACACTTTGTATAGTACGTGATCATCCCATTGCCCACGAAAACATCAGAATCAAACCCACCTCGTATAACAAACCCGTGAACTTGTCGAGCCAGTGAACCTAACCAGAAACCATCATAACCCGACAGTGCCTTCAACACACAAGAGATGCTAACAGAATCCGGTCTAGCAGTACCGGAAGAGTAACAAGAGGACTCAATCCAGGACGAGAACAACGAAAAGGCATCGAAATACATCTCACGCGAAGTATACGCGATGAGAAGTGCGTTGTAAGAGAAGGCATTTCGAACGGTAATTTCGTCGAACACATGGAGTGCTTGGCTGAATCGATTCTGCCTGGTGTAAAAGTTGATAAGCTTAGAAGCAAGGAAGTTGTCAGGCGTGATTGAGAAGATGACAATTCGTGCATGAAGTTGAAGCGCGTGGAGAGGAAGTTGGTGACGGGTGAAGTGCTGGATAAGGTGACCGTACGCGCCGCCGTCGACCGCCGCCTTGTTGAGCAAGCCTTGCAATGCTCGTTGAATTTCGAATCCCACCTTCATTCATATCTAACCAAAAAGCTAAACCGGAGAAAATAAACAATATGGTTTATATCGAGGCTAACTAATGGACCTAATGGGCCTTTAGCCCATAGATATCGTTTTCAAGTATACAGAGTGAGTGAGAATTGAAACCGATTGAGACTTTTAGTTTCATGTCTTGTCTGAGAAATTATCATTGTCGAGCTTTCAGTTATATTCAATCTCGATCTAGCTATAGCCGATCACTGAATCGTGATATAACTAACGAAGCAATTGAAGTTGAGAGACGAGCCTGTGCTTTGAGAGTTTTGAATATCATATCTTCGAAATCTGGTGGAGCTTCGAATTACAAGAATCATTTTGGTTTCGTTCAGGAATTTCGACAAACAGATTCGACGCAATTCAGAGATCAAGCAATTTCCGAGGATTTAAACCTCTCAACTACCAAGAATGGAGTTTCAAGCGTGCTCAAAGAAGTTCTGCTGGAGGATTCTTCAAGCTTTGTCGATCGAGGTATGCAGCAGCGAGATGCATATGGTTTATCATCCGCCGTGAGGTCTTGTGGATCGAATAGAGACTTTAGAACTGGTTCTGGGTTTCATTGTTTAGCGCTGAAAGGTGGGTTTATATCAGATGTCTACGTAGGAAGTTCTTTGGTCGTTTTCTACAGAGATTCTGGTGATTTGAACAATGCACATAAAGTGTTTGAAGAAATGCCTGAGAAGAACGTTGTTTCGTGGACGGCTCTGATATCAGGGTTTGCGCAAGAATGGCGAGTTGATATCTGTTTGAAGCTTTACTCAAAGATGAGAAATTCAACTTCTGATCCAAATGATTATACTTTCACGGCTCTCTTGAGCGCTTGCACGGGAAGCGGAGCCCTAGGGCAAGGAAGAAGCGTTCATTGTCAGACACTTCAAATGGGTTTCAAGTCGTATCTCCATATCTCAAACTCTCTCATCTCCATGTACTGCAAATGCGGCGATTTGAAGGATGCGTTTCGTATTTTTGATGAGTTCTCGAATAAAGATGTTGTCTCTTGGAACTCTATGATTGCTGGTTACGCGCAGCACGGCCTTGCGATGCAAGCAATCGAGCTCTTTGAAGTCGTGATGCCCAAAAGCGGAACAAAGCCTGATGCAATCACATATCTAGGAGTTCTCTCATCGTGCAGACACGCTGGTCTTGTAAAAGAAGGAAGAAAGTTCTTCAATTTGATGGAGGAACACGGCCTGAAACCAGAACTCAACCATTACTCTTGTCTAGTCGATCTTCTTGGCAGATTTGGTCTGTTGCAAGAAGCCCTAGAGCTGATAGAGAACATGCCAATGGAACCAAACTCAGTGATATGGGGATCTCTGCTTTTCTCTTGCCGTGTTCATGGCGATGTGTGGACCGGAATCAGAGCTGCAGAGGAACGGCTGATGCTTGAACCTGAATGTGCAGCCACGCATGTCCAGCTGGCGAATCTTTACGCGAGTGTCCGGTACTGGAAAGAAGCGGCTACAGTGAGGAAGATGATGAAAGATAAAGGACTGAGGACAAATCCAGGTTGCAGTTGGATCGAGATCAATAACAGTGTCTTCATGTTTAAAGCCGAAGATGGTAGCAACTGTAGAATGCCAGAGATTGTTCATATTCTTCATTGTCTCGTTGATCACATGGAGTTCCTCTAATACGATGCCGTATCATTTCTAGTTTTTACTTGGTCTATCATCATTGGTAGCCTTAATTTGTTTTATAGTGTACATACCAGACCCTGATGTTCTCTTTAATATATGTGCATCTATTTTTGCTTTGAAGTACGTTTTCAACAAGATCTAGTACTAGCTAGTGAAAATACATTAATTTATAGCTAAGTAATGAAAACACATTAATTTATTAATCAACCAGGTAATCAAATGAATATAGATGTATAATGCGGTACTCCATCTAAAACCCTCTCAACTCTTTTGACTTTGTTCGATATGACGTATTTTCTTTGGTTTATAATTATATTTCTAAGGTATGAGTTCGCACGATTGATTAAGGAATCGAATCTTAAAAGAAAAAAAGAAAAAGAAGAATCTAAAACATGAGCTGAAGAAATAAAGAAGAAAGTGTCTACACCTTCCAAACTGGTCCTCTTTTATATATCATAATATCACCATTCTCCACTATTACCGCACTCAAAACAAAAGTAGAGAGAAAGAGATGGATCTGGATTGGGAATCTTTTTTCAAGGATTACGAATGGCTGATCGTGTTTCTGAAAGGCATGGTGAAGCCTGCGGCGGCTCTCGCGGTGGTGCTTTTGGCGGTGATTCTTTCCTACTCGCAGAAACTTTCTTTGGAAGGAGAAATGATCTACTCTGTTTTCAGATCGTTTCTTCAGCTCTCTGCTATTGGATTTGTTCTTCAATTCATCTTTAACCAAGAGAACTCTGGCTGGATCATCCTCGCTTATCTTTTCATGGTCAGTTCCAAATCATTCTTCCATAATCGGAGGATCTACTCTGTTTTTAATATTTGTGTATTCAAAATGATTTGATTCCGTACAGGTCTCTGTCGCCGGTTACACTGCCGGACAACGTGCGAAGCACGTGCCACGTGGGAAGTACGTGGCCGGAGTATCTATCCTCGCCGGAACTTCAATCACGATGTTCATGCTCGTCGTCCTCAACGTATTTCCTTTCACTCCGAGGTATATGATCCCCGTGGCCGGAATGATGGTCGGAAACGCCATGACCGTCACCGGAGTTACAATGAAACAGCTTCGAGATGACATCAAGATGCAACTCAACCTGGTAAAAAAACCTTTACAACTTTAACCGAAATCAAATTCCCGGTTCGATTACATTCCCCGGTTCAATTTGATTTGTTATAAACCGTAGGTGGAGACGGCATTGGCACTAGGAGCGACGCCACGACAAGCGACGCTGCAACAGGTGAAAAGAGCGTTAGTGATCTCTCTATCTCCGGTTTTGGATAGCTGTAAAACCGTTGGATTGATCTCTCTACCAGGCGCGATGACCGGTATGATAATGGGCGGTGCGTCGCCTCTTGAAGCTATTCAGCTTCAGATCGTTGTTATGAACATGATGGTTGGAGCAGCCACGGTTAGTAGCATCATGTCTACGTATCTTTGTTGGCCATCTTTCTTCACTAAAGCTTACCAGTTACAAACTCATGTCTTCTCCTCAGATTGAAATTTTTAAATCCACACTTTCAAAACTTGTCTGAAACATTAAGCCAACATTCATTATGTCTAACATAGAAAAACTCTTGATAACATGAACTAAAAAGGGTCCAAACTCCAAAGCAAACACACTTAAAAGAAAGGAAGTATCTAGCGGTCGATCCAATAGTACACATGCTACAACGCCTGTAACCTGAGGCCATGAGGCCATCAAAGTTAAGGGGATTCGCTTCCTCTAGGGGAAGCGCGGTTTGGCTCGTAATCATCATCAACGGGGCTCCTGTCTTCTCTCGGGCTGTCACCACCGTTTCCCACAACGGGACTGGCAACAGAGTTTCCACCATTTCCATTGTCCTGGGGGCTACCGCCACCGTGGTCTGATCCTTCTTCCTTTTCAAGCTTTGGAGATGGTGGTGGGCTCCCATCTATGATCTTTGGGCTGCCTTCATCATCAAGAATCGGACTTCGATCTCTGCCTCTTGGCGATAGAGAGTCATCCATTCGCTTTGGACTGCGTGATCTCTCTTCCACACTCCTCTCTCTTCTTCTCACTGGGGATCTTGATCGGCTGACAATAAAGAAAATAAGAATTTAATCAGAGTGCTAAACAATTTAAACCAGAGAAAGCTAGAGAAAGCAGTTACTTGGATTCATGCTATTAGGTTCATACCAAAATCTAATGCATGTAAAGTTGTAATTATCTAAACACAACCCAAAAGTTGAAGTTAACAAGCATTTACGAGGGAAAACACTAACCTGTAGCTGCGGCTTCGGCTAAGACTCCGGCTTGGGCTTCTTCTACGACGAGGAGAACGGGATCTTACAGGTGACCTGGAGTAACTTCCACTCCGCCTGCCATACAATCCAGAATGGATAATAAGAACCTGGAAGGATAACAAAAATTTCACTTTTTTTACGAAATGTGTAGTACCTAAGCTTCTTGGGGCTGTTTTTGCAGTTTCTCTCAATGTGTCCTCTCTCTCCGCAACGGTAACACTTGTTCTTCCAGTCCCCTGCTGTGCAGTCTCGAGCCCAATGACCATCAACACCGCAGTTGAAACAGCGACCAGATCCAGGAGGTGGGCCTCTGCTATCATAATCCCGAGAACCACGAGGTGCCTATCATTCAAAAATGATATCAATGACTTGGCAAACACATTCAGACATACATATAGTTAAACCAGGAGATAGAGATCCAAACAACTCACCCCTCTTGAAAACTCCACAGTGATGCGACTTCCATCAAAGTCCCGTCCATCCAAGTAATGTCTCGCGTCATCAGCATCACGAGGATCACTAAATTCCTGTTTTCAAAATTATGAGGAAAAAACCCGCATGCATAGTGTGTTTACATAAGTTACAACAAGAAAAGAACAACTACAAGACCTTTTTCGACCAATCTAAACTTCAGGGTAAAAAGAGTGTTTACTTACAACAAAAGCATAATCTCGCTTCATATCCACATCTCGCACTCTGCGGAAGAAATTGTTGGCAGAAAAGTAAGGCCATCATAACTTTAAGGTACTGCCTAAACACCACTTTGAGACTGAGTCTCCATTTCCATCAAAACACAAAAAAAAAATTCTACAAACAGAATCGCCAAGGCGTCCCGCCCCCTATACACTTGGCGAGAATTTCCACCAAGTCCACCCATTCATCAAACACCTCGAGGTTAGGCAAAATCCCAGAGACCTTCAATAAGATCATTCAAGTTAAAAACATACACTAAACCTAAGTTCCACAGTTTTCCCTCAAGAACACATAGATCAAAATAAAGAAGCAAAACTATGCCCCTCAGATACTTTCTGCATTTGTTCCTCGCACAATAACAAACAAATTCTCAGAATTTACGAAGATAAATAGAGAAGCACATTGAGACTCTCAGTTAACTAACCCCCAACACATAGAAATCAAAAATATTTCATTCATAGAAGAGATAGAGAAGACTCAAGTACCTTCCGTATCTGTTAAAAAGACGTTCAAGGTCTCGGGTACGAGTTCTAGATGATAAGCGGCCAACGTACAGACGAGTGTTCCCGTAGCGATCATCATAGCGAGGCATATTCAAACTACAAAATCAAAAAAGAGGGATAAAGATACAACAAATTTTGAGCAAAACCTATTAGGCACTAACTCAAGAAGACCTATAAGAAACACGCCCAAAAATAAGTAAAGATTTAAGCAGACGCCACTCAGCTATTATGGTTAGAGACAAGAAGATGGATTGGAGACGATGAAGAAAATTAAATCACCGGAAAGACAGAAATCAAGGAAAACCATCACGAGAGATGCATCAAACGGATATAAAATCGTAAATCCGATCTCAGGTAACGCAAAAATTCAATCGGAATTGCCAAATTCAACAGATTTTTGATACCTGGGTATTGAAGGAGAGCACAGCGAAACCCGGAAGCCCTAATTCGAAACGAAGGGGGAAGAAGAGCGGTGTGGGTAGCAAAAGTGAAAAGTCTGGTCAAAGAGAGTTATTATAAATGGGCTTCCGATAGAACCTCCTAACCCAACGGTAAGGTAATTTAACAAAAGAGATAAGAATCGATGTAACCGATATTTACCATTTTGCAGCCTGTTGGGCCTAAAATTGTACTAAGCCCATACAATCAGGTGTATAAAGAAGAATGGTTTTGACTTTCAGAACCAGAGGGTGGCAGGTAGGTTTGCAATTTTGGTATTTCTTTCTTGGTATTCTTTATTATCTTACACTCTGATAGTCTGATCACATTTGCGCAAAATTAATATAAAGAGATTAGCAAAACCGAGAAATAAGAACTTTTATTCTTCTCAAGAGGATATTAATAAATACACCTTGATTTACTTAATTAATTATAACGAAGAAATACAAATAATTTAGCTCGATGAAAAAACGACAATTTCAAACCAATATTTTTTTTTTTCCAGAAAATAAGACAAAAATAATAATTCAGTGAAAAAAGAAAAAGAAAAAAAAAAAGAGTTTAATCACCTCCGTTTGTTCTTGCTCCCAATCAACAGTGTGAAGTAAAACAAAACCCTAAAGAAAAATCCCCAAGCAACAGTAATCCACAAACAATTCCATTTGCTAATATCTGTGATCCCTTGCTGCTTCAGAATATCGCTTCCGGTAGTCACACACGTCTCCGCCGTCACATTCATCCCTAAAACGCCGCTCATACTCTTCAACAGACTCAATTTCACGGCCTCCGGAACTTGTCCCAACGGCGAATTATCAAATATCTGAACTCCTCTGACGAAACATTTCGTCGGATTTTCGAATTCGTTCTGTAGAACTCCTTCGTAAGGGTATTTCACCAAGGACAGGTAATGGAACCAGATCCAGTACAGAGGGATCCGATCTCGGGAGATGAAGAATCCGGAGAAGAGGAGGAAGTAAGCGAGGATCGCTACTACTACGGTGAATCCGAGCATTACGTTTGATACGACGCCGGAGAGGAATGTTACGAAGGAGCTTCCGGCCCAAAATGAGGCTAGGATTGTGAGGAAGAAGAAGAGGAAACCATTGGAGCCTCCGTCGAGACCAACGGCCCAGAATGTGGTGGCTGCGAAGCTTGCGGCGAGGAAGATTAAGGCAGGGATTGAGACTATCGATTGAGAGAGAACGTAGGAGGATCTTCGGTAAGCGTTGTAAGCTGTTTCTCTCATGAATATGTAACGCTCCTGGAGAAAGACTGGGATTGCTTCTGCGCATGTGTAAAATGTTGTGGACATTGCGAATGCGAAGAATCCTAAACGTTCTTGGACTCCTTTTGGGGAATTGTCTAGTTTAGTGAACATTGTGGCTAGGATGATTCCGGTGACCATTACAGCTCCTAGTCGCATTCCTAATAGCTCTGGTTGTCTCCTTGAGTTTAGTATAGCACGTTTGCCGATGACGATCACTTCGATCCAGAAAGGATTGGCGAAAGTTTGGAATGAGGTTGTTAGGTTGGGGTTTGATGAGTTGTTTGTTGCTCCAGAGACAAGTTTCCCCCTGGAGATACTTGCGGTTATTGCTTCTTTGAGAGTTACATTGGTGTTTCTGTTGTTACCATTGTTGTAGCTTGATACTTGCTTTGCCCGCCATTGCTTGTGAAACTCGACAAGTGTCTTGGTTCCTTCTGCTGAGTTTTCCAGCTCCCGGATGAGATCGAGCGCAAACTCTGTTTTGTTCTCGTTTTCAGGAATCGGGTGCTCAAATTCTGAGAAGAACTGAGGGAGATGTGTTGGTGAACCGCTGTAAACCGTGTTTCCCCGGGAAAGGAAGATTAAGTGATCTAGCAAACCCATGATTCTGTAACTTGGCTGATGGATCGACATGATAACTATGCTGCCACTCTGTGCGATTCTCTGAAGCACTTTGATAACCATGTAGGCGCTAGTAGAGTCAAGCCCCGAGGTTGGCTCGTCTAGAAACAGGATAATCGGGTCATGGATTATGTCGATTCCAATTGAAACCCGTCTCCTTTCTCCTCCAGACACGCCTCTGTGGCCTTCATCACCAATAACGGTTTTTGCAGCGCTCCTCAGACCCAACTGGTCAATCAGAGCTTGAACCCTTGCTTTCTTCTTCTTCTTGGAGAGTGAACGAGGGAGCCTGAATTCTGCAGAGAACATTAAAGTTTCCTCCACGGTAAGCATCGGAAAGAGGAGGTCATCTTGCATCACGTAAGCCGATATGACTTTCTGCAGGCTGGATTCAAGAACTTCTCCGTTTAAGGTGATAGAGCCTTTGAGGCTGTCTTTTGCGATCCGGTTGGCTAATGCATCGATTAGTGTTGATTTACCGGACCCACTTGCTCCAAGAACCGCCATCATCTCCCCTTCGTGGGCTTCACCTGAAATACCATTCAATAGTATCTTAGTGTTCACTGCATAATCATTTGTTGACATCCCGCAGCAAACGAGTGGTGCAAACTTCTTCCGGGTCTTCACGCTGTAGGTCAAATCGTTGAAAGAAAGAACAAACGGGGAAGATGATATCGTAGAAGCTCGAGCTGAGGTCCATGTATCGAAAGATGATGCAGAAGAAGTGATAGGTGAGGCCATTTCCAGTATCCTGCGAGTTGGATTTTGGCCATTCCTTGCGTCCTCTACATTCATAAGAAGCTCGGCGAATGTGACAGAGACTCTAGGCGTGGCTCTTGGAGATCTTTGAGGCTCCATGGACGTTTGGTTTACAGAAAACAGAGGAAGTTCATTGTTGCCGCGGTCATGTTTGGCCGGTGATAATTTTCCGAGTAAGCCAGACATTTTTAATGTTTTTTCCTTAGTCTTCTCAGGTTATATGGGTTTTATAGCTCATACCCACAACGAAGATATGAATAGGAAGGAGAAGAGACTATATAAGGAGATATTTTTGATTATAAGAATGAAAGAGATACGAAAGGGTCAAGATAGTTGGTAATCTCTAAGTATCTAACGATGGTTTTTTGGGTTTTGTATCCTTTGATGTAATGTATAAACCTAAAAGTAAATGGGTAGGTGAGAGGAAGTTGTACAAAAACCCTTCTCAATTTTCTTCCTCTCTTTATGTTTATGTCTATTTCTTGGGGCTTAAGCATTAAGATACTTAGAAAACTGTGCTATTTTTTAGTGTTTAGTTAATGTGTTTTATTATCACTTTATGGGATTGAAATTATAGACAAAAACATAAAGTTGTCCAAATCATGCTAAACCGCAGATTTTTACATCTAACTGCGAGTGAGTGCTGTTGTCCAAATCGTGCTAAACCGCAGACTCGCGCGATTTACAAGAAATAATGATAATACAAAATTGGATAAACCAAATATTTTTTTTTGGTAAAAAGGATAAACCAAATATGGATCACTCCTCTCGTTATCTCGAAATTTTACGTACACCAGTTCGATTTTAATATAAAACATGCCGGTACAATTAAAAATGTGAGAGGTTTCTCAATAAATAAGTAAGCTTTTGTCTAACATTATTACATAGCTATCTTGTGCAACATGGGTATATAGTGATCAGTAATGTTTTGACAAGTTAATTTGACAAAAAGAATGGATTAAAAAAGTCATTGGAACAAAGATGGACACGACTTCTTCAATAGTATGGGTGGGCTACACGAAAACCCCAAATTCTCATTACAAGAATACATAATATAATCTTAAACGTGAAAAAGTAGGCATATAAACGTTTGGTATGGCTGTTATATCTGTTTTTCAGGACTTTGTACTATACGCTTCATATCTAGACCTAAATGATGAGTACATTCTATTTACCCATTCTTACAAGAAATCTACTGACCCATAGAAAAATATACATGTAATACTGTATTCTTTTGTTTTACGACGCCTATCCCTTTCAGTTTATTTAATAGTGAAAATAAAAATGTTGAATAATTTCTTATATACAAACACAAATGTCATAAATGAGAACCACAGAGTTCTGGTATAGCTAACTTAGACGAACAAGAATGTTCTTAGTTTGAAAAATTGAGGCTGTTCCAGTTCGCTGGAAAATATGATAAAAAAAAATTCGAATATAACTAACGAAAAAAATCCACGAATGTCTGTTTTACATGATCTCTTGAGTGTCCCTTATTATCGTGATTATCCATTGTCATGATTAAATCATGTTTATTTTGCAATCGTTAGCCATAGTGCTAAGTTATAGCAACAACAATATATTGTATCGATTAAATTACATTTGTTTTGTAGTCAATAACAACAACTGCTAACTAATTTATAATTTAAAACGATTAAAATTCATAGCAACTGGAATTTTTGTTGTTGTTAGTCACCAAAAAATGTTGTTGGAACAACAATTACGAAACAAATATTTTGTAACGGCTGCTAGTAATTTTCTATCTTTGAGGAGGAGTCGCCCTGTTGGCCCAGGCAAGGGATCGATTCCCCTCAATCGCGTAATTACTAGTCATTTCTACTTGGCCAGGGGCTTTTACCTGGTCTTCCCCGGATCCTGGGGGAATTAAGGGCTTCGCCCCGAAACTCCTGGTTATCAAAAAAAAAAAAAAAAAAGTCCAATTGCTGATAACNACCATGTTTATTTATCAAAATAATTTTTTAAGTTTTCATTTTTAGGATCGAGCTGCAAGAAATCAAAATAAAAGATTCAGTTTGATCAGAAAGAAGATTTGTGTTCGTTAACCAAGTGCCTTTGGCCTAGTGGTAAAGGGGCTCCAGCTGGAGCTTCCGCCCTGAGTTCGAATCCCCTTGGCCACCCAGATACGCCTTAAGTGGTAAGAAAACGTGGATTTCTCGTGGGCGTCGTGGGATTAGTCTTTGGGTCTAGAAAGCCTTTGGGATCCCCACGGTTATAAAAAAAAAAAAAAAGATTTGTGTTCGTTGACAAGATAAAAGATATATATCCTCTCTGATGTTAATGGTCTCGTCATGCGAATATTACCTTTCAAATCTAAAAAACCTTTGAGCATGGATTGCTAGCTTAGGATGTATAAAAGTCAATGCTCAGAAGTTGAGATCACACTTACCCAAAAAAGCAAAACATTTCTTAACTTACATAGTGCTTGCATTTGGTGACCAAAAAAAAAAAAAAAAAAAATTACATAGTGCTTGCAAGATACCATTCTAAGCTAATAAGTTTTTGTGTGCTTGAGTATTATATAAAACTGAATTGCATATCGTCATTTTCACGTCCAAGGGATATAATTAACAGAATTGTAAACTATCAAAGCAAAATACTTACAATCAAACATGTTTTCAGGCTATTTTATATCTTTTAAATGTCTTTTCTCGGCCCAAATTCTAATTTTCAAGTGGTACTACAGATAATAATCATTAATCAGAAACATCTAATGTTCCAGTTGCTTCCAATTCACGACCAAACCACACAACCACATGCATTACAGTTACATTTAAGCGTTAAAACAAGATTAAGACGATGAGAGAGTTGTCATTATGTATTAGTATTAATGAAAATACTATAAAAAACATCCTTAAATGTTTTAAAGTACTATATATATTTGAGACAAATAATGCAAAAACATTCGATCTGCTTCTCCAAAAGCAGTTATATAATGTACAAATTATAATCATAGTACTTGACATTCAGTTAAGACTAAACTTACAGCAAGTTAAGTCACATCAAAGACATACGAACTATGAATCGCTTAAGCCTGCTACGGACCAACACCTTTCGCCGCCAACAATCAATCTATATATACAGAAACATTTTGGTCGCCTTAAAATCTGTTTGCTGCAATTTTGACTAGACTTTAGAAGTATGTTACGATATATTATGGCAGAAGTAGAACATATATATTCTGCTATATGACTACGACCAACTTGCTTGATTCTTCTTTGATTTAGGTAGACTTTACCTAATTGTGCTATGATTACTACGTACTTGCTTAAAAGTTCTATGACTACGACAGACTAACATCAAACCATTACGACATGGTTTGTGACCGACATATTTTTCGTGGTTAAATATCAAATCAGTATATGTGAATATTCAAGTATTCATGAATATAACATATATAAATTGGCCACCGAAACAACCATGAGTTTGTTGTAAAAAGCATGGTAGGAGTTTTTTTAAAAAAAATTAAAGGATATTTGGGTGAGAACAAGTTTAATGGGTTATTTTATTTTAGCTATTTAATTTTGGTCAAGAATGTATTATTTAAGATATTTCTTTTTTGACATGGGATTATTGAAGGTAATTTTCTCTATCTTATCCTAAAAGATGATTATTTTTGAATAAGGGACAATTGGTGTAAATGAAGGCAAAATTATAATTTGGTAATTGAAGAAATTTATTAAATGAGTCAAAAAATTGAATACCTTAAATACAATAAAGGTCGTCATGGAAAAAAAACATAAAAGACACCTAAGAAAATGTTGAAAAGAACACGCTGCGTCTGACTTGTTCTCCTCTCTCTCGCATTAGCACTCTGTTTTTGTTTTCTCTCCATGCGATCTTAATTTTCTCCAACCAGTAATATCGTTAGAAACCAGAACGAGACTCTAATTTTAGGCAAATTCGAAAAATCAAAATCCGATCATCTGAGAACTTTTGTGATTGTAGAGAAGAAGAAAGAACGAACGAAAGAAGAAGATCGGCGATGTCGTGGTTGAGATCGGCGGTGCACAAAGCAGTTGAAGTCGGCGGGAAGAACAATATCACCCGAACCGTTCGCAATTACGCTGATTCTGTCGTGCTTACCGCCGGCAATGCCGTTTCCGAAGGCGCGAAACTGATCCAGGATCGCATCGTACGTAATCTTCTTCTCGAAATTAATATTCGTCTTGTTATTAAGATTACGAAATCTGATCGTCGATGTGTTTGTTTTTGATCGCAGGGATCGAGGAATGTGAAGAGCTTCAGTCTCGCGGTGAAGAGATTAGAAGAGGTTTCGGTTTCTTCGAGAGGCGGCGAGAGAGTGCAGTTGTTGAGAAGATGGCTTGTTGCTCTGAAAGAGATTGAGAGAATGTCTTATTCCTGTTTCGACAATAGCGAACGCTACAATCACAAATCCGATGATCATAATTCTGAAGAAGCCAAGGATTCTCCTAAAAATTTCAGCACCGTGAGTAATCTAATCCTCATGTCTTTGGTCATAGGCCTCATGGCTCAGCAGTTTTAGCTTATGATCATGTTGATTTGTGAAACTGGATAGGTTTATTACGTTGATCCTGGTCTTCCCGGTGAGCCGATGACTTTTCGTGATGTATTTCTTCATAGTGAAGCACTTGAAGGGATGGTATTATCTATGGTAAGTTAGATAATGCAATGTAACTATGTAAGACCGGTTCATTGTATTTCTTCTGCTGTTGTGGCATTGTAATAGTGATGATAAAGACTTTTTATTGCTGATACACTGAGTTTCAAGTTAACTCTTTTTCTGTGAATCAGATTTTGGAAGCACCGAATGAGGAAGAAGTTCAGCTGCTTCTTGAACTGTTTGGGTGATGCTTAGCCTTCCATAAAAACTACGTTTCAGTTATTTTACAAGAACATGGAATCTAGCATTTTAACTCAAATGGTCATGGTTGATACATACAGGCTCTGTTTGTCAGGAGAGAAGGAAGTACACGAAGCAGTGATTCAAAATGTGAAAGACTTAGCGATGGTGTTTTCGAAATACAAGGAAGAAGTTTTGGTAAGAAAGTGCTGGATTTTGCAAAACAAGTGTTCTGACTTCTAAACTCTGTTTCTTTCAGTATGGATTGTTTGACTAGATAAATCTCATAGCACACATGTTCTTGTCTTTCAAGATGATGAACAAGCTCAGTGGATTTTAAATATTCTTGAACAGTTGGAGGTCTTGCACCTTACAATGCCTTTCTCTATCCTTTTCTAGGCAAAGCGCGAGGAGCTGCTTCAATATGTACAAAGCGCTATTGGAGGGCTAAAAATCAGTGCTGATCTTGCAAGGTATTCTTGGATCAGAATCCTTTTACAAGCTTTATAAATATTCCTGTGTTGAAGCTTTGTGTGGCGTTTTAAGAATGTTCAAGTCTTAAAATTTTACTTCTTTCGTTTTGGTTCTCGTTTGTAACTGGCTCAGAATAGATACTGAAGCCCATACCCTGATGGAGAAACTAGATAAGACAAAGTTCAAGGTTCTCGAGCAGGCTTCAAATGAAGATGCTTCAAAAACCGCTGGAAGCAATGCTGCATCAACGGAGGTGAGATTTTCTGTCCTACTTTCCACTGCCACATTGTTCACTCTAAGCCTTGGTCACATTATATTTTGTCCTGTATAGACAGTGCTTAAACTGTAATATGTAGATTAGATTATCACGAATATGACCAGTGGAAGAAAGTACCGTAAGGTTTCCAGGAAAATCGTTATTGCATCTTGTCTCCCAAGTATTTCAAACTTTCAATACATCCCTGAATCAATCCCTGTGAGATGTACTGAAAGGCTTGGTTGCTGCAGGCTCTTCGAGAAATTCTTGAGCAAGTTCGCACTTTTTCAAAGCTCGAAGCACTCTTGCTTAGGAAAAAATCATTAGGCAATGGTGATTCCCTTCAATGCCACAGTGAGAAGGTAAGAAACTGCAGACAATCTAGATTATTCACCATTTTTGTTGGTTTGTTCTTAATTATTTCATAGATTTTGTGTCTTGCAATATAGATTATTAGCTTCTTTTTCCTCAAAATCTTGGAAACACAGAGATCTATTATTCAAAACTCAACTACCTTATTTAATCATTGCCTAGATTCACTATGTTTCTTGCAGGTCGATAAACTGAAAGTTCTGTCGGAATCCTTACTCAATTCTACCTCGAAAGCAGAAAAACGAATCGTGGATCATAGGTGAGCAAATGCAACATGGCAATCTCAAATTTTATCTAGTATCTTTATTACCATAGTTCAGACCTATCTTTTTCCATATGTCAAAGCAGAAGCCAGAAAGAAGAAGCTCTTAGCTACCGGGTTTCAAAAACTACTGAAGTTGGTCAGCTGGAGAAGGTTTGCAGCCCCTAATCTCTTTGGCCTTTTCATGACATATTGGCTCAAAGCTCTGGACTTAGTTTTCCTGTTTCTGGTACATCCTCTTATTATGGGCTGAGTACAAATGTGATTTCTAGGATGTAGCGGCAGAATTAAAAAAACTTGAGATTTTGAAGGATGATCTTGAAGCTGAGCTGAAAAGGGTAACATTCACAAAAACTTTATTCCAAAGAAATTTATAAAACTAGTAAATATTTAGATTCGTAGGTTAAATGACAGAGTTCACATGTTTTTTGAAGGTTAATACCTCAATAACCTCTGCCCGGGCTCGCCTTCGCAATGCCCAAGAAGAAAGAGAGCAGTTTGATAATGCAAGTAATGAAATTCTTATGCACCTGAAGTCAAAGGTACCTAACTACTTATCCTTCCCCTCCTGATGTTAGCTAGATGGAACGTAGGGAGGGCCATAGTATATAAATTAGCACACAAGGATAGTTTGTGATGTTTGGCTGGCATACATTGTAGGAAGAAGAGCTGACTCGTTCGATAACTTCGTGCCGAGTGGAGGCAGATGTTGTAAATAAGTGGATCAAATTTTTGGAAGAGACGTGGATTCTCCAGTCGAAATTTGCTCAACAAAAGGAAAAACAAGTGAGGTATGTATTATCTCCACTATGCAAAAGAACACAGCAATTATATTCCTTCCTTAATTACTTTGCATTTGATCCGTTTTATGCCATTCCTTCCACCATGGTTCGATACTCAAGTGGTGAGATGGAGAGATATAGTGACCATTTCATCGACCTGATTGTTCAACTCCTCTCTTTCTACAAGGTAATTTAAAATGTTCATCCAAAATTAGTGCCAGATTTATTATGATACAGTAGATAACTGAATTTTATTTTTTTGAAACTTTTTGATTCCAAATCCTATCATGTCGCACCTTATGTCGAAGAAATTTCACTTGGTTAACCAAAGTTTGAAAATATTTCACATTCCTATCTTTGATATCAAATCAGGAACAATTGGATCCTTCTATACCCAAGATCCGAAGAGTCGTGGAAAGTTTGGAACCAAGTAAAGGGTAATATATTATATGATCACTTCTTTGTTCTTGTAAATTTTATTTGACACTAAGGTAGGCTGATAGCTCTAGTTGATCTGTTTATGGGGAAATATTAGGTTAGAAGCAGAGAAAAGCACAGACAATAAGGATAATAAGGATACAAAGCCAATCGATTCTAGAAAACAACTTGAAAAGGAGTATCTGGACCTCGAAGCTAAGGTAAATGGCTTAATGAAATAGACATCTAGAAAACTTCTCTCAATGTGCATAATAAAGCATTCCTAAGCTTTTACCAACTACAAAGATCAGAAAGTGTGGCACAAGTTTCTACTCTGCCCGTCCTTTTTCATAGAATCTCTTCTGATCATTTATTAGCTTTAGCAGTTTGTAACAACATTAAGTGTGGTGGATGCGATGAAAAAGCCATTCTATTCACAGACGGAAGGTATCTCCAGGTAAAGTTACAAAAACACATGCCTCTATGTTCTTATAGTAGTTATAGTCGAGATCTGACTGCACTTTTGTTTCTATACATTTTTTTGCCCTGGAGAATACAAATATCATGAGTAACAAAACATTACTCTGTCCTGGCTTGGTGTTCTTTGGATCCAGGAAAGACGATAAAAGAGTAAAAGAACTATTCGAGGCATTGGACAAAACAAAGGAAGAGTTTGAGTCTATCGAACGCCCGCTTCTGGATATTGAATCCCCTTCTAGAACCTCTTCTTCTTCGCGCTCACCGTCCCTGAAAATAACGCCCGAGACTCCACTTATCGATAAAGTTCTGAAACAGTCCGGTGATGATGATTCACCAGACAGTAAAAAAGGGTCTTCAGAGAAGGAAGAAGACCCGGCAAAGAAACAACTCGAGTTGGAATTAGACGAGGGAGAAGAGTTCTTGGCAGATGAAATTAATGACTGGGAATTTGACGCTCTTGATGACACTCTGACCTCAAAAACCAGTAGCTGACCCAAATTTTGCAAAGGTAGGCCACATGAGCTCATACTCAGCTACAGGAAGCTTGCAAATTCACATGTTTTTAGGCAATAAGGCATTGTGGATATGTCAGCACATAAAACATTATCAATTAACAGCTGATCTAGGGTATAATGTCAAGTTAATAATAGATTTTGTCATGTTGTTGTTGTAGGAGATGATGGAGGAAGGAGAGAGTATATCTAATATGACTATCTAACTAAAATGATTCCGAATCTCCAGAGTATAAAATATGAAAGGACATTGTAAGTTTTTCTTTCTTCTTTTTGAATTTTTAATTTGAAATATGATCAAGTGTAGATAATATTATAGCCACCCAATAAGTTTTGTAAATACTCTTTACCGAATTACCGGCATATTTTTTTATTTTTCTTCGCCGGAGATTAGAAATACATATATTTATATATTTATTTTTTTCCATTTTTGTTCCTATTTGATATTTTTGAAGTAGAGGATATCAATGCATGATGACGGTGATTCATGTTTTACCATGAAATGTTTTCCTAGAAAAAGAAAAGTGAGTGCAATTGTTCTTGGCATAATTTATTAATTCAAAATTTGAATGAAAAAATGCATTCACTGTGTTCAGTACTTCAAAAGAAATAAATGCATTTGTTACCTCACACAAAACAATGTGTTTATTACTTATTGAACGCACTAAAAAAAAAGTTGGAACAACTTTTTTTGTCGTGTCATTGCCAACGCCCACCACTTAGAAATATAAATGTATAATATACACATCCAAATTTTAATAAAGTACTAAACAAAACTATTTGATTTATGATTGTGTTTGATGTTAAAATGTCAATATATAAGTATATTTATCATTCAATTTTATAACTATATTTCTTGTTTGCACTGACACACAACTTGTTTGCTTCAACTGGATCACAGATCCTTCAAAATGTATTTTTAAAACAGTCAGACAACTCATGAGATCCGATTTGAGTTGATTGACATTTTTTTGGTGGAAGCTACAAAAGCTGCCGAATGGTTTTTGTTGTTATCATTTGGTGTCTTGGCTTAGTCCTACCTGAATAGTTCAATTCCCTTATATCTTAACAATATTTCAAGAGGTTCAAATTCAAATTACGTGGTAGCTACGGATATGAATGCAGACCCAATTTCAAGCCCACTTGTTGTTTACGAGAAGTAAATAAAACTATAAGAAAAATAACAACAGGTAGGTCCACACTCTTATGAAGTGTGGTGGTCTTATGGTGTGCATATGTTTTGACTGAGACAGAGGCTTCCCACTACTCACTCCATTAACTCATAATAGTGGGATCTAAATTAATTAAACATTTGTTTACAACTTAATCTACATCTCATTCCCCACTTTTGGTTCTTTGTTTTATATTTTCAATCCTATTTTCCTTTCTTATTCAAACCATCCATAAGTTAGAGAGATTTAGGACTTTGGATTGCGTTGTCATTGGCATTACTTTTTATTCACAGTGTGGGATATTTAAGAAAAAAGTTAAAAGTGTAGCTGTTTTCATCATACCACACTATGTATCTGTTTAAATCTCAGAATGCTAAAATTTTAAATTTTTGTTGGAAAATAAGTTAGAAATTATTTTACTAAACAAATAAAATGGTAGGCATTTACTTTGTGAGGTGTTTCAATGATTGAAAAAGAGAAGAACTAACTCACTCTGCCTTTTTTAGGTACTTCGCTGTGTACGACAGAGTTCTCCCACTCCAATTCTCTCCAATACCAACTAAGACATATTATTTGTACGGAATTACCAACTAAATAGTACAATTAACTAAATCTTCCTTTCTATTACCATGATTTTTATATATATATATATATATATATATATATATATATAT
>OVAQ01000592.1:0-25726 GCA_900406345.1 Erysimum cheiri
TGGTTGAATCTTCATAAATGAGAAAATATTTATTATTTATTCATCTTAGTCTTTTTGTTTATTGGTTAAATTTTCATAAATTAAAAAACATTTATTATTTTTTAATCTTTGTGCTTTTAGCCAAAACATCAAAAATATAATGGAAGGGAGGGAGTAATAAAGAACAGAGGGATGGAGTACACAATTAATTATTGAAATGAGCAGGCTCAGATATTATTTTTATCTTTTTTTCTTTCTTTTTTATGTAATGATTCTCTTTCTTTTCTTTAATTTCATTGGAGTGTTGTAGGACCTCAGGGACCCACTGTTTTTCATCAAGATTCAAATGTCTTTATCTGATACTTATTAATTTATATTTTTTGGGGAATCCAAGACTTTTCTCTTAGGAAAAATATATTCTGTGATGTACATGATTTTATAAAACTATTAAGTTTTCAATTTCATGTAAATGTGTTATTTTAAAATCACTGCATTTAATATTAATAGACTAATTCATCTATAGTTGATATGTGTATTGTTTTCTATTTATTAGCACCTAGACTTTTATTTAGATTAGTGGCTTTTTGTCCGGAACCAAACAGTGGTTTTACTTTTTCGAAAGTGATTGTTTTATATTTAAGCCGAAAATTAGGTGGCAATTTGAAAATGATTGGAATCTTATCCCCAAGTTTATTTGTTTTCCGATTTATCATATTTTCTCGACGCAATTTTGTTTTCCATTCGACGACCGTTTCTCTTCCATAATTCGTTGAACTAATAATTTTCATTAATAATGTCGAAACAGACGTCTTTAAAAACACAAATATCGAAACAGACGTAATAATGCTGGGAAGATATTTTATTTCATATCAAGAAAATCCCTTGTATTCATTTATAATCGTTTGTTTAGGCTTAGTGTGACCTACGAAACACACAAGAGAATCATTTTAAAAATGGGCTGAACAAAATGATCGATGATATAGGCCCAACTATAAGAGTTTGGGCCGAATAAAAAGAATATCTTCCCAAACTCATCGTGATGTGAAGGATATTCTTCAGAATAAGATCAAAACAAAATAAAAAATCTCGAAATTCACATTTTGTTATAATTTAATAATAATAAAAAAATGAAAAAAAAATAATTATAGGAAGATATGATCCACATCAAATGCCGGATCCAAAAGAAGAAACCGGGTCGTTGGAGCTCCGTGTTACAAAAATCTCCACAGATTACTCCGTGACCCGCAGAAAAACCTCAATACGCTCGAAAAGAATTTGTTTGGAAATTCAAAAATCCCAAAGAAGCAAAGATTCATCTAATAAACTCTCTCCTCCGTAATCTTCGATTGGTAAAATCTCTGTAAATCGATCACCAGAGAAGTCGTCGGAGAAGTCATCAAATCCGGGAAATATCCCGAAATCCATCGGAAGCAAATCGAAAAACGATAGATCACAGTCCAGCGTCGATGTAGCCACGGATGCAGAGGTAGAAGGGGACTCTGGACGGATCTCGGATCCGGGTAAACCCGATTCTTCTTCTTCCCGGACAACAACAACATAGTCTTGGGAGGTGTTGGCGAATCGAGCAGCCGCTTCCTGGATCTCCGGAGGAGTCAAAGACCTTCCGCCGGAGATTGAGGGTGGATTATCGGGGAAATTGAAATCGGCATCGCCGCCGCGGAGACAAAACTGAGCGGCGTCGAAAGCACGCGCCGCCTTTTCGGGAGTGTCGTAAGAGCCTAGCCAGATTCGTTCTCTGCTGTGTGGAAGTCTGATCTCGGAGACCCATTTGCCCCATTTCCTCTTCCTCACTCCTTTGTACTTTGACTGCATCGCCGTATTTCTCTTCTTCTCCTCCTCCTTGATCGCTTGCTTCACCATTTCCGGTTTGATTCGGTTTTAATTGGATTCTGTTCCGGTTTAAGATTTGTTTACTCTTGAGTTTCAGGTGTGTAGTTATTTCTGTTATATCTGATTGATTCGAATTTGCGACTGTGTGGATTATATATATGAGGAGTGGAAATGAGAGAAGTGAGGAGGAAGATCAACGCTGACCGGCGCGTGAAGAAGGGACACGTGGCTGATTGTATGAAGTGGGTAACGCGGGAATAGTGAGACTGTTCTTGCTTTGTCGTGTTCCTTGTTTTCCACGTGATTTGATGCCACTCTCTCTCTCTCTTTTGTCCTTTTTTTTCTTTTTGCGTTATCTGAATATCTGATGATGAATTATTACTATTTTGTTCAGGCACGTTGTTAAATAAGATTGAAACTTTCGTCTGTTTCTAGAATCTAAACATTACTTCTTCTTCTTCTTCTTTTATCTTTTTACGATTGGGCGTTGCTGAAAGATCGCACACACATGTATACTGTATACGAATTGATTGTTCTTTTTTGGTTTTAGATTGTTGAGCAAGTATGAACTAATTGTTAAGTTACATTATAAATGTGTGTAAGCATTCACCGTCTAGGCTCATTTTGCTCATTTAGTTTTTGATGCGGACATGTACACACTAATTAAGAAGTCTCTCTACCTGTTGGTTCTGAGATGTTATTTACGTACAATTGCGCAAGGACTCCATGAAGAAGGTTTTTGCTCAAACACTTTTTTCTTTTTTCTTAACACTAGTATTTCACAATCAGAAAGTCTTTTTATCAGAAAAAGTCGCCACTTCTCAAGACGGATCGGAGCAATTATTAAATTAAAGGCACTGAATACATTTTCATCGAGATACCTGAAGATCACAACTAGGACTGGGTAAGGCCGGGTGGGTACCTTTACAATTGTTTTACCCAATCCGATCTTTACGGGTGTTACATTTTCAGGAGAAAACAAGTACTACTACACACTTTAAAAAACGGATACTTGTAGATTATTCCACTTGAATTGAATTATGGAAGTTAGTGACCTTTTTAGTCAATATATATATAAAAACTTGTAAAACGTTTATGATGTAAAGAGGGGGTAATCCGTAATTCTTTTTTTTGGTAGGATGGGGGTAATCCGTAATTCTAATCAGGGAATACACTTAATTATCATTAGTACTAATAAGAATTAAATATAGAAATTGCACAAGGATTTGTTTATGGAAAATCATAAATAAATAGATTTATTAGTCATTTGGATGGATGGCGTTAACCCAATTATAAAAAAGAGTGAACTTGAAGTTGAAGGAGTGGTTTGATCACTTGATCTTGGGAGTGTCAGAGCCATAAAAAAAACAAAAAGGCTACTTTGATAGGGAGGTGTCCGCAGACGAGAAGAGGCGTTTCGTTTTGACCCTCTCTACTCTGCTTTAGTGAAAGCTACTTATTATAAAGTCCAAATATTCAAGTGCGTGCACCACGGAATCAGCGATCCAGTGAGCACCAGCAACCCCATCTTCGGAGAAAATGGCGACTCCGATGCCTACACGTCAGCTATTCATCGACGGCGAATGGAGAGAACCCATCTTGAAGAAGAGGATCCCGATCGTGAATCCGGCTACTGAAGAGGTCATTGGTAAGCCCCTTTTCTCACTATCCGACTAAGTTCGATTAGATCCACCATCTTCCAAGTTCAAATATTTGTATTTTCTCTTTACTTCTTAGTTCGATGTAGAGATTTTGCTTTCTTCTAACTCTAATTCATTACCGTCTTAGCTGAATCGACTTCTTTGTTTCCATGGATTTTCGTTGAAATTGATCCGGTTATCTCTTTATGTGTTGGATGAGGTAGGTGATGTCCCTGCTGCTACAAAGGAGGACGTGGATGTTGCAGTCAACGCTGCTCGAAGAGCATTTTCAAGGAATAAAGGGAAAGATTGGGCCAAAGCACCCGGAGCTCTTCGTGCTAAGTATCTACGTGCTATTGCTGCTAAGGTATTCATTTCGTGTTTGTGATTTTGATTTTGATATCTTCAAGCCTCGGTTTTGTTCACACCTTTGTATCTGATTTGTTTAGGTAACTGAAAGAAAGACGGATCTGGCAAAGCTCGAGGCGCTTGATTGTGGGAAACCACTGGATGAGGCAGTGTGGGATATGGTACTGTTGCTTCTATTCTTTCGATTAGTGACAATGTAAGTTTTTCTTTATAGGTTGTATCTTAATGTGCTTGTTTATTATCCTGCAGGAGGATGTTGCTGGATGTTTTGAATTTTATGCTGACCTTGCTGAAGGATTAGATGCTAAGCAGAAAGCACCAGTCTCGCTTCCCATGGAGAGTTTTAAGAGTTATGTTCTGAAGCAACCTCTTGGAGTTGTGGGACTTATTACTCCATGGTAACTACTAGTATTAATTTGTTTGGATGTTTATCGCACCTATTCTATTTTCTGTAAAGCCCATCTGACCAGAAACTGACTCTCGGACCTGGTTTGATGTTGAAGGAATTACCCTCTTTTGATGGCTGTTTGGAAGGTGGCTCCTTCACTTGCTGCAGGGTGCACTGCGATTCTCAAGCCATCAGAGCTGGCATCAGTGTATGTAATTGTGTATAATCGGTTTTGTTGTTATGCTTCTGCATTGGTCATTCTTTGAGCTCTCACACGTGTCATGGTTTTAAGTTCAGCACTTGTCTGGAGCTTGCTGATATTTGTCGAGAAGTTGGTCTTCCTCCTGGGGTCCTCAATGTTTTGACTGGTTTCGGTTCTGAAGCTGGTGCTCCTTTGGCATCACATCCCGGCGTGGACAAGGTATTTGTCTTTGAGAATACATTAAACACAAGTCCCAGCACAATTGACTGTTAAGGCCATGAGTACACATTCAGTTTAACGTATGCGGTTCTTAAAAGCTAAAATGCAAAGTGATGGATCTTTGCAGATTGCATTCACTGGAAGTTTCGCCACAGGAAGTAAGGTCATGACAGCTGCTGCTCAGTTGGTGAAGGTAATTCCAATTTCTGAAAATTCTGCTATATATATCTTCTCCTCTTTTTGTTTCATCAAACAATGTCAATGACACATCACTCATGGCATTGTTCCAGCCTGTTTCTATGGAACTTGGTGGAAAGAGCCCTCTCATTGTGTTTGATGACGTTGATCTTGATAAAGGTGAATGCCACATATATTATTTTAGTTGATTTGGAGTTTTTCCTTAGATAATTTAATTTCTTCTTGTGCTATATTGAAGATATAGTACAAAGGTATTGGTTGCTTATAAGATGAGTAGACATGACTTTAGGTCTGGTTAATCTTAAAAATGAACTTGTGTTTTAACACCTGCAAATGATAGCTGCTGAATGGGCTCTCTTCGGTTGCTTCTGGACAAATGGTCAGATCTGCAGTGCAACTTCCCGCCTTCTTGTTCATGTAAGTTCCAATCTTCTGCTTGCTTTTTAGGTTGAACCTGATCTTACTCAATACTACATGCGTTAAATAGTCAAAACTGCATGCGGTAATATATGTTACTGGATAAGTGAATGTTCGAAGTTATATGGTAAGATGTTTCCGTGAAGGTCAATGACTGGCATTTATCTCAGATCAAAAATTTTGGGTGGATATGCCAACAGGGATAAGTCGCTGCTGGATGCAATTGCAGACCCTTGTCTAATTATGTTGAATATGTCTATGACTTATTAGTTTTATATTTTTGTTTATCTTAGGAAAGCATCGCATCTGAATTCATAGAAAAGCTTGTAAAATGGAGCAAGAACATTAAAATTTCAGACCCCATGGAAGAAGGATGCAGGCTTGGTCCTGTCGTTAGCCAAGGACAGGTAGTGATCATTTTTTCTGTCTTCCTATCTTTTATCTTCTTTCCATCAGGTTGCTAAACCTAAATGCATTACTAGAATTAGGACAAAAGAGGAAAAGATAATTGATGACAGTCTTATAATATAAGTTGGAATCTTTCATAGATTGAATTCTGTAGTACAGGGATTAACTTTTGTCCCTGTAATTTTTGAAGTTCAGCTTCTAGAGCATCAGTCAAAGCGCATCTAGCATATGATGTTTCTTCAGGCTTGTCATGTTCTTACTTAGTAGATGTGCTTCAGCTTCTATGCTCATATTATCTGAATGAGCTGACAAATGTAAATATCACAGTACGAGAAGATATTGAAGTTTATCTCAACGGCTAAGAGTGAAGGTGCTACGATCTTGCATGGTGGTTCCCGACCTGAGGTTTATATCCCCATCTTTTACCTATCCCTGCAGTTTCTCTCAGGCTATGATGATGACCTTTTATATCATATCTATGTCTCACAGCATCTTGGAAAGGGCTTCTTCATTGAACCAACCATCATAACTGATGTAACCACTTCAATGCAAATCTGGAGAGAAGAAGTTTTCGGGCCTGTTCTTTGTGTGAAAACATTTGGCAGTGAGGACGAGGCAATTGAGCTAGCAAATGACTCCCAGTAAGATAACGTTTCTCCAGAAAGTGAAATCTGTTTAAATCCCGTCTGTTGCCACTGGTGTTTTAATCGTCTTTGTCAATTAAGATCTTATGTGGCTGAAAATCGTTCATTGACAAATGACAGTTACGGACTAGGGGCTGCAGTGATATCTAATGATACAGAAAGATGTGACCGTGTAAGCCAGGTCAGTGCCTGTTTCTTGAACCATTCAAGTTTGGACGCCTAGCTTGTGAAATAACAATACCGTCTAATAACACAAATAATCGGTTCTACTTTGTTAGGCCTTTGAAGCTGGGATTGTGTGGATTAACTGCTCGCAGCCTTGCTTTACTCAAGCCCCATGGGGTGGAGTCAAACGCAGTGGGTTTGGACGCGAACTTGGAGAATGGTACATCTCTTTCTTCAGTTACAAAACTTATTTGTAAAGACTTAAATCTTGATGGCTTGTACTGAACAATTCTTGGTTTTGGCTTGTTTCTTGTGTTCTTCAGGGGACTTGATAACTACTTGAATGTGAAGCAAGTGACTCTCTACACTTCAAACGATCCATGGGGATGGTACAAATCCCCTAACTAAATAATGAAGAAAAATAGTCATGAAAATGGAAACCAAACCAAATGCTGTATGTTCCATCTTGGTGCTTTTATATTGTAAAAACCTTTTGAGTTAAGGAAAAGACTATGAATGAATAAAAGATGCTTTGGTGATTGTTTAATCTAAAAGCCAGCAATATTGAGGCACCATTGTAGGCTCTGATGCAGCAGTATCAAGAACATACACCATTTTAAGTCACCTTCAAGTCACATCAAAGTTAAAACTCACATGGCAATCAATTCCAAATCAAATTATTTTTTACTAAATTTGCTTAAGCAAAGCATTTAATGAGATCCGAAGACTAGTGGATCTCTTTTTCTAATACTCTAGTAAACTGTTTGGCAATATAATATTTAAACAAATCTGAAATCTGAAAAAGAAGATAGAAGAGTGAGGTCTCTCGCGCTTATCCTTAAAAGTTTAAAGGAGTGTGGTGAATGGTGAGTGTGACTTGGAGGACCCATCACCGCAACAATACAGCTTCTTAGATCTCGATGACCACAACTTACTAGTCACACCTTTCGATTAGATCTTTTCAAAAACTTCACCTTTTTTTCCAATTTATCCGACGAGATCTTCCTTCAAAGGTCTGAAAAATTCCATTTTTTTGGGTCTGAATTCCGATACTGCTGTGTACCCATTTTTCTGCTTTACGTAAAGGGTGTGGAAGTTGGGAAATTTTTGTGGGTCTGTTGAGAGATCTAGGCTTTTGAAAATGGGGAGCTCAATGGAGGAGAAAGTTGTGGCTGTGATCATGGTCGGTGGTCCAACCAAAGGTAACCGCTAAAAATGTTGGCTTTTGTCCTTCTTTCTTATTCCTTGATTTGGCTTGTGTTTGAGCACATCCAATGCGTTTCTCTGTTGTTTCCTTCTTAATTTTCGTTTATCCGAATGATTGTTGTTCTGAGTCTGTTCGAATCATGGTTATTGAGTGATCCACAGGTACTCGATTTCGACCATTGTCGCTCAATATTCCAAAGCCTCTGTTTCCTATTGCCGGACAACCAATGGTGCATCATCCAATTTCAGCTTGTAAAAGAGTAATAAATCTTCACCGGTTTTCAACAATTCAGATCAATGGATGATGATGTTGATAATGATGATGATACCAATCCTTGTTGTCTGCAGATTCCAAATTTAGCTCAAATATATCTTGTTGGCTTCTATGAGGAAAGGGAATTTGCACTTTATGTCTCAGCCATTTCTAATGAACTCAAAGTTCCTGTTAGGTTAATCAATCTCTTCTCTTTATTCATAACCGCTCAAGTATCAATGGTTCATTGATGTAGCTTGCTCTGATCTTTGTTCTCTGACTTTTTGATCGGTTTCTGCAAATTAGATATCTGCGAGAAGACAAACCACATGGTTCAGCTGGTGGGCTGTATCACTTTAGAGATCTAATTATGGAAGATAGCCCTGTTAGTCTCCGAGGATCTTCCTATACTGAATCATTCTTCTGCTCAACTGTTATATGAACCAAGTGTTTCTTCTGACATCTGAACTCTTGTGTCTACTTCCTTGCAGTCTCATATCTTCCTGCTTAACTGTGATGTTTGCTGCAGTTTCCCTTTGCCGGAAATGCTTGGTATATTATTTTCTTCGTAGTCCCGAATCTTGTATGAACTCATCTTTTGGTTTTAAAGGTCCTTACTCTTGCTACTTTTAATCAACAGAGGCTCATAGGGGATATGGTGGAATTGGAACTCTTCTTGTGATCAAGGTTTGTGATTGCATACGATTAGTCTGGTTTTTGTTTTTGGCGGGTTTATCAAATTTGCTTCTGCCTTTTGGTTCTTAGGTCTCTCCTGAATCAGCCAGCCAATTTGGAGAATTGGTTGCAGATCCAGTTACCAATGAGCTGCTTCATTACACCGAGAAACCTGAAACTTTTGTATGTACATATATCACTGAGATGACTCAATCTTTATAGCATCTTCAAGATTTGAGTCTAATGTTTTATATTGGAAACACAGGTCAGTGATCGTATTAACTGCGGTGTTTATGTATTTACACCTGAAATTTTTAACGCCATAGGAGATGTTTCTACTCAGAGGAAAGACAGAGGTAAAGCAGTAACAAAGATCTTACAACATATTTTGTGTTTTCATGTCTTAGCGTCCATCTTCAAAGACTCTTATCATCTGTTTCCTCTGTTTTTGTTATTTTGTTTGTTGTAGCAACTCTAAAACGTGTTTCCAGCTTCGAAGCTCTTCAACCGGCAACAAGGTTTGTCAATTGTCTCTTTGTCCACAACTGAAAAGTCTTTGAATCATCTTCTTAAAATGATATGTTTTAACTTCTTCAAAACAGGATCCCGACAGATTTTGTAAGACTAGATCAAGACATCCTTTCACCTCTAGCTGGAAAGAAACAGCTATATACTTATGAGACTATGGATTTCTGGGAGCAGATTAAATCTCCCGGGTATGCTTTGCCTTGTGTTTCCATTTCTTTTCTTTTAAGCCGCAAGGAGACAAAATGTTTAGCAGCTGAAGCAGGGAAAGTATTTATGGCTCTGACGTATGGGTTGATTTTGGTGCAGAATGTCGCTGAGGTGTTCAGGACTCTATCTTTCCCAATTCCAATTGACCTCTCCCCAACTGTTGGCTAGTGGTGATGGAACAACGAGTGCCATTGTGATTGGTGATGTTTACATACATCCTTCTGCAAAAGTACACCCAACTGCAAAGGTACTTACAGCTGGTTTTGTCCCTTATTAAAGCAATTTCTTCTTATTCAACTTTTATCACAAAGCGATCTGTTTTTTCAATTAACAGATTGGTCCCAACGTCTCAATCTCTGCAAATGCTCGTGTTGGACCAGGTGTCAGGCTTATTAGTTGTATCATCCTTGATGACGTTGAGATCATGGTATGTTTTCTTACATGACACTAAAAAGAAAAACGGGTAAGGTTTTCTCGAGGTTGACTCTTCAGTGACTGTTTGCCCAGGAAAATGCAGTGGTGACTAACGCAATTATTGGGTGGAAATCTTCTATCGGGAGATGGTCCCGAGTCCAGGCATGTTTCTCTCTTCTGCTATCTCTTGAGAGTTTGACTCATTCTTTTTGTGGACCTTGGACTGTTTTTGTTTAGTGTCCTTTACAATCGTGAACCTAAAGTTGTACTTTGCTGATCACAGGCTGAGGGAGTCTATAATTCCAAACTCGGAGTTACAATTCTCGGTAAAACTTTTTTTTATCCTCTTTCCCCCCATTCTCATTCCCTCTCTTTACAGAGAGACAGCAAAATCTCCTTATTGACAGAAGATTAACCTCAAACATAATCAATTTCAGGAGACTCGGTTGCAGTTGAAGACGAGGTTGTGGTGACCAGCAGTGTTGTTCTTCCAAACAAGACACTCAACGTCAGTGTTCAGGACGAGATCATTTTGTAATTGAAAAAAAGGAACCAACCCAGTGGAGCCATACCATCTCCCTCTCATTCAGTATCTACTGAAGAATCACAGAAGCAAATATTTGGGAGCTAATTCACATGAATCATTTATTTTTATACCAAAACATTTCCAACTTTGTATCAAATATCATTATATATACTCACAGACAGCTACTGTAAAAGGCACTGAATTTTGGCCCATGATAATAAAGCGCTTGTGTAGTTGGTATTGTAACTACACTGTTTTTGCTATATCGAACATCCCATGGAACACTCTGAAAAATATATCAATGCCTTTCTTTCCTGGTCCAGTCTGCATTATCTGCAATGCAATACTTGGGGCAGCAAGAGTTCTATCACATGCAGATTCGGAGATTTATAGCCTGAACTTACGGGGAAGCCGGCTACCAGATTTACTCTGCAACCTTAAGATCTCCTTTGCGAAAGCTTGATTCCCTGTCAAGAGGAGCCCATTTAAAACTCGATTAAAAGTGAATTTCCTTGGTATAAACCCTCTCTCAACCATCTCAAGCAATAGTTTACCAGCGACCACCATATCTTCTGATCTTTTTCTCACAAACATTCCACTTATCAGTATGTTATAAGTATCCAGGTTTGGCAAGCAATCCCCACTCCCCATCTTCTCAAACAAACCCAACGCTTTCTCAACCTCGCTGCATTCTGAATAATAACGTATCATCATATTGTATGTCTGGAAATTTGGTTCGCAGCCTTCATTTTCCATTCTCTGCATCAACTCCTCTCCGCGAGTGAACTCTCCAGCGTGAAACAACCCTCTTATCAACACATTATAAGTCGTCACATTCGGTTCATAACCTTTCCTCACCATACCCTCAAACACCGCAACCGCATTTTCTACGCTATCTTTCTTACACAAAATTTGAATCATAGCATTGTATGTGGCAACAGAAGGAAGCACACCTTCTCTGTTCATCTCATCGAAAACATTCCTCGCCCGGTTAATCTCCCCCGCGACACCAAACCCATGAACCACAGTAGTATAGGTAACAACATCGATTTCGCACTTGCGTTTCTTCATCTCCAAGAAGAATTCCCAAGCCTGTCTAATCTGTCCAGCTCGAAAAAACCCTTTGAGCATTGTGTTATAAGTAGTCAAATTAGGGTTTATCCCTCTCTCAACCATCTCTTTCAAAACCTCTAAAGCCTTAGGTGTCCGTTTAATCAAACACCAACCATTAACAATCACATTGTAAGTAACGGTATCCGCACTAAATCTTCCTCTAAGAGCTCTAAACAGCTCATAAGCTTTCTCAACGCGTTTAGATTTACACAAGACATCGAGAATCGTATTGAAAGAAGACAAATCCTGAAAACAACCATGGTCGTGCATATTCAGAAACAGCCTAACCGCTTTATCGGGTTTCCCAGCGGAAGCGTACCTCTCGGCGACGATTGCAAAGGTTTTGGGAGAAGGACCGAGGCGGAGGGAGCGCATGCGGTGGATGAGGGACCATACGGTGGTGTGGAGGTGAAGACGGGCGGCGATGTCGATCGCGAGGTCAAAGGAGGAAGCGGCGTGGACATAATCGCGGTGGTGATGATCGAGGAAGTGGAAGAATTGGAGGGCTTTAGGGCCGTGGTTCCAGAGGCGTTTGAGAATAGAGTTGACGAGATGTGGAGTCCAGAGGGTTTTGGTGGAGAGTAGAAATTGATCGTCTAGGGTTGTGGAAGGAGAAGAGAGGATAAGCTTAGATATGGCGGCGGAATCTGGCGGTGGTGGCTTCAGATTGATTCCGGCGGCTGAAGTAGACAACGATTTGCTAAAAACACGTTTCATCGACTGTTTCCTTTCTTTTTTTTTCTTAAGTTTTTTTTAAGTGAAGTTGTATCACAATTTAAAATTTTAAATTAGCCGTTTTATATCAAATCGAACCTTTTAAATTAGTGAAAATAGTTATATATATCAATCAAATTCGAACCTTCATAACTGGGCTTTCGTACAGTGGCCGATTGCAAAAACTTGGTAATGGAGGAGACTCTTTGGACATCTTTGTGAATACACAACTCAACGTACCAAGAGGAGCTCAACGTATTCTCCTTCTTATCCCGATCACGTCAAGTAGACCAAGTAGCGGATAAGATTGCTAACCAAACCCTTTCGTATATAATGCCATTATTTCTTCTAATGTACCGAAATGGATGTTTTTTTTTGTAATCCACCAAACTCTATTCGAGTAAATGAAAGTATTTGAGTTCTGAACAAAATTCTTATTTCATTTGAACTTTGAATTTACAGATACATTACACCTCATGAATGAATGAAGATTTTATAAGTTCTATGTAGATTTTGTGAATCTCCAAAAGTACACATATGTACTCCTTCCATTGTCAACATAAATGAATTGATTTTTTTTTTTTTAAACATGAAAGTAATTAATAGACAGTAGTTGTGGGGGAGTGTTGTCATTGTCAGATAGAAAGAAAGAGCAGACAAAGGATCGTAAAATCACAATAAATTGGGACCCTCAAAAGATTTTGACCGTGAAGACACAATATTACGTTATCTGACAACACATGAACACATCACTCATCGCTTTAGATTCTCTTCCCCCTCACAAGATCTTTAACCATAACATTATAACAAGATCCGATCCTTCAGATTCTCTGTG
Source organism: Erysimum cheiri (assembly GCA_900406345.1). NCBI lineage: Eukaryota > Viridiplantae > Streptophyta > Magnoliopsida > Brassicales > Brassicaceae > Erysimum > Erysimum cheiri. The sequence continues at coordinate 12,952 of OVAQ01000592.1, forward strand.
TAAATCTCTCCTGTTTCTGTAACTCACCTCCTCTTTCTCTCTCTTATTTATGTAACTCCTCGTCTTCCCTCCTCACATTGATTTCTACGATCTTTGACGTTCAAACTTAATAAAAACGTTTCCTCTGTTTTGTTGTTTTCAAGAATTAAAAACAATGGCACTCGGAGAGTTATCTTCTTCTTCACCGGAGCTGCATGTTCTTGCCGTTGATGATAGTTTCGTGGATCGTAAGGTTATTGAGAGATTGCTTAAGATCTCTGCTTGTAAAGGTGAGAGGCAAAACCGTCTTTTTTCTATGTCTTCTCTTTTGTTTGGTCTCTGATTCGTTTTCTTCTGGGTTTGTTAATACAGTGACGACTGTTGAAAGTGGGACTAGGGCTCTTCAGTATCTTGGTTTAGATGGAGACAAAGGATCTTCTGGTCTTAAGGTATTAATTATTATTTCATTCTTTAACATCTCTCTCTGTTTTTTAACACACAAAAAAAAAAGAACCTGAAGATTGAAATTTTTGAAGTGTTCTTATGCTGGTTTGGCTCCCAAGTAATCTAAGATTAAAGTATTGAACAACGAGGATCAAAAGTTCTAACCTTTGTCTTTAAAAAAAAGGATGATTTATTATCAGTTTTATTAAAATTGAGGGTTTTTTTTGTGTATTATAAGGAACTGCTTTTTGATGCCGTTTATGTGAACGATTCTGCAAATTTTGATAACAGGATTTGAAGGTGAACTTGATAGTGACAGATTATTCAATGCCAGGACTAACAGGATATGAACTCCTCAAAAAGATCAAAGTAACTTTCCTTTTTCTTATATTCCAGATTATTCATTTATCAAATTTAAGTGTTTTATCATCGTGCTTATACACAAACTCTACCGTCTTTTTTTTTTCTTACCAGGAGTCATCTGCATTCAGAGAAATACCAGTAGTGATAATGTCGTCTGAGAACATACAACCTCGTATAGAACAGTAAGTGATGACTGTAATATATATGCAAACTGAATCAATATATCTCAAGATCCATTGAATACCGTAATCTGATTTAGTGGCTTTGCCTCTTTTGTTTTTTTTTGTAGATGTATGATAGAAGGAGCAGAGGATTTCCTACTAAAACCGGTGAAACTGGCAGATGTGAAGCGGTTGAAAGAACTAATAATGAGAAGTGGTGAAACTGAAGAAGGAAAAACCAAAAACCTTAATCCTAAGAGAATCTTACAAAACGACATTGATTCATCTTCATCAGCATCTTCATCATCGTCGTCTCATGATGTTTCCTCTCTCGATGACGACGCTCCATCTTCCAAGAGGATGAAATTAGAATCTAGTGTTTATGATTGATCTCAGCCTTCTCTCAGTTTTCTCTTAATTCCCTTTTTGTAATTGAGCCACGATGTTGGGTAAATTCTTGATTTGATATATTGCAAGTCTAGATTCTGATGCTCAATGACTCTGCGTTTTTGTTAAACAAATGAAAAGAGATCAGTGTAAATATGATTTTAACAATTTTTGTAATTAAAATACTTTGCCCATATTGTTTCCTACTTTCCTACCAGATCAATTATACTCTTTAATGTAGCATCTATTTAAAAAGTAGACGTGAAAAGATTTGTATATGATCTTCCATGTGACATACACGATTTCATATATGTAATTCATAAATTTTCAAGCATCAGAAAACAAAGAAGTGAATATATATAAATAAATAATCCTAGTTGTATAGCAGCAGAGGAAACTTGTTGTGCTTAAAAAAAAAATAACTTGTTGCACTTACGTGGCATCTTATGATTGGTTCAGTGATGCCTGTTTTTAGACCGTTGAGACTTGGAGACCATTGCGGTCTTATCCCAAACTCCAAAGAACACAGAATTTTTCTTGGTGGTCTCTCCAATGGCTTTCTCAGCGACCCTGTCTCAGCTTTCTTCTCTCTCCACCATCTCCTCTTCATTACCACTTGCTTCTAGAAGATTCCCTCTTCGATCTCTTCCTCAATTCACAGTCAAAGCAGAAGCAGAGAAAGAGAAACAGAGCACACAGGCCAAGTCTGATGGAGAAGCATCACCAGCTGCAACCAAAACCCCTAAAACTCTTCCCAAGAAACCCGTTTACTCGAGTCTGGTTTCTCGTTTTTATTTCAAATGTTGAATTCAATAACAGCTTTTTTGATAACTCATTTGAATATTTTTTTTTTGGTGGATGAGAAAACAGTGAAGAAGGGCCAAATCGTTCGAGTGGACAAAGAGAAGTACCTCAACAGCATCAATGTACGGTCGAACTCTATCCTGGTTTTATAGATTCTCCACTGAAATCTGTTTCTGAAACCTTTTTCTTCTTTTCTTTGGATCACAGTACTTATCAGTTGGACATCCTCCTTTCTACAAAGGTCTTGATTACATTTACGAAGATCGCGGTGAGGTATAACCCGAATTCAATCTCATTTGAAAAGAAATAACAAGAGATTTCAAGCTCAGCGAACAAGTATCTAAATCTTGCAGGTCTTGGACCTTCGTGTCTTTGAGACAGGAGAGTATGCACTTGTAAGTTTCCACACATATTATTTATTTTTTGTTGCATGATCCATAGATAGATAAGCTAATGTATAGTGAATTTTGGAGATTTTAGGTTGGATGGGTTGGTATCCCAACTGCACCGGCCTGGCTACCAACGGATATGCTCATCAAGGTACCCAAAATCTCTCAGTTACATCAACCATAAGTAACATTGACTTCATGTCCAAGTCCTGATTATTTCCTGTGTTCTTGGTTCCCTCCTGCAGTCTGAGAAACTTGTTTACGAGCGAATGTAGAGTCCAAGAGTTTCCAAGAAGAAATCTTTGGAATGCATTTGATTTGAAGGTTGTCTTAAGCTGAGATGAATGATAACACCATCATCATGTCTTCAAGAATTAGACAAAGTATCAATGTTAAGACTAGTTACAAAACTGAGCTGGAGTGTAAAGAATGTGATCAGACTGAATTCTATAATAAGAATGCAGCTTCAGTAGATGGATTCCTTAACCAATTAACACCATTTTTGATATGATCCACTCTCATCATCTACTTCAGCAACTACCCTTCTCAATCAGTGCTTCTCACTCTCTTTTGGTAACATCTTTGTAAAGGCTCATCAACTTCCATGGGAAAACAGATTCTTTAAAGACTTAGCATTTGGAGAATTCAGCAGTTTAATAGTCATGGGGAGATCAATCTAGGCAGTTTCTTCCTCACATAGTATAACTCAGAACTTTCTGATTATAAGAAGATTCAAATTCTCCTCGTGATCAATGTATGTGAGTAACAAGACACAAAGCCAAAAACCAAACTCATTTCTCACAACCCTTTCCTCTGCTTTTGTCTTTGGCTTTCCATTTTGAGAAAAATTTCTTCATCGTCACAAAAGAAACTACTGACCTGAAGGCTAAAGGACGGATGATGGTAAGTTTTAGTGGGTAATTCCTACGATGTCTCCTTTTGATTTCTCCCATTCATGAACGGTGAATGAGAATCTAGGGTTTAGATTCGTTCTCCGTAGTAAGATTAATCCCATTATGTATTTCCTTTTTTAATTAAAGCTTTTTCAACTTTTCCTTTTTTAAAAATTGGCTTTTCTTAACTTTTGTATTTCCACTTCCTTTTCAAAAAAGGAAAACGAAATCTAAGCGATGTTATAAATACCTGATTCAACAAATTGAGAGAGACAATAGTTTCAATCTCAAACATGGTATCTGCTTCTTTCTCAGAGAAGGACAGTTTCTGTTTCTCTCGGTTTTCTACCTGAAGATCTTCTTGTAGAGATCTCTTCAAGTGTTGCAGCTTCTTCTTTATCCGAGGTTTTCAATCTTGGATTAGTTTCGAAATCTTTTCAACGTCTCTGCAATGATCGCTACGTTCTGCACCGGCTTTCCCTCCATGAAATTCCTCTTTTCCCATGGTTTCGCTATCGCAACCGTGAAAAAGTTTTCCAAATTTATGAAATTTATGAAAAGATGTCGCAAGAACGGAAACCCTGAAGCAATATACCGTAAAGGATTCGTCCAGTACTTTCATCGTGATAGCGATGCACAACGACGAGACAGAGGATTCAAACATATAGCCAAAGCTGCAGACAAGGGAATTCAAGAAGCACAGTATGTTTATGGGTTGATCCTAATTTGTCTTGGAGGTCAAGAAAAACAACAGGGATACAAGATCTTGTCTTCTTTAAAAAGACCTTTGATGTCAAGTACGATCGAGGAGATGGAAAAACATCGAAAAAAGATTAGGGATTGCATGTGGTGCGACGAACCGATGATGAGACATCTCAAAAGAAGCTATGTTCGTGAAAATTGCAATTGCGATGGTCGAACCAAGATGTTCTTTGAAAACAATTGTGGCTGGCATCGTGATGATATGATTACTTCTTCAGCTTGTGAGATTTGTTTGTGGCATCATGAAGTCCAACTTTTCTTTAAGAATATTAAAACTTAGATCTATTGAATAAAGGAGGGATCTCTGTTTATTATGTTTTTTTGTTATTATTGTTTTTTTTTTAACAAACTCTGTTTATTGATTCACAAACATCAATGAAAATTTATTGCTGAGATGACAATCTAAGCAAACCACAAAAATTGTTCCTTATGAAATCGAGAGACTAAGGCAAAAAATAGAAGAAAATTCCATGAAACTCTCGTGCTTCTTTCTCTCTTAAGCTCTGTCAAGTCCTTTAAACGACGGAGACAAGCGTATTGTGCCAAGACCACGTTGCTGGAAACTTACCTCTCCACCATTATTACTGGTCTGAACATACTTCTTCCTGCAAGCTGGACAACGTGCGTCGTTTTCACTGATCTTCTTATGGCAGAAGAGACAAAGCCGAAACCCACAAGGACATGGTTGGAAACTTAGATCCGTTGCATCCATCAGCTCAGAGCAAATAGGACATTGTTCGTCACCTTGCTGCTGCTGCTGAGAGTTGGACCTCTTCTTCTTTTTACTGCTTTTGTGAATCGTCTTTTGAGGTAAAGTTTCTGGCTTGTCCTTGTTGTTGTCTTTATGAAAGAGCTTATTACGGGAAGACTTGTTCCTCTGGCTTCTACTTGTTTTTGGGTTTGGATCGTTTTGTTGCTTTAAACCTGCTGTCTCGTGTAAAGGGCTTTCATTGTTGTCGTTCTCAAAGGAGTTTAAGGCATCGCTATAATCGTCGCTAAAACCGTCCCAGTTGTCAAAAGCATCGGCAAAAACGTCTTCTTCTTCCTCTTTCATCTGCTTGGAACAACAAAAGCAATCGTCACTAAGGGAACCTTTACTCTTGAGAACACTCGTGGGGCTACTAGCAGATGATGTCCTTTCATCATCATCATCATCATCGTCATAATAATCTTCGCATTTGGTGAATTCGTAGCTTCCATCTTCGTAATCAATCCTCCAAGCTTTTCCTTGAGTCAGTTTGTCTAGCAAAGATTGCAGTCTACGTCCCTTTTCTTCTTCACCTACATTTGCTCTTTTCCCTGCCATTTACAAACAAAAAGATTCAACAAAACTTGCAAAAAAGAGACTGAAAACATTAAGATTCTACGCTTCGTACATTGATAAATCCATTGCTTGCGACGAGCATCAATCTTCCACTGCTTCAGTTTACAAAACCAATTCGCCTGCAAAGCAAAAGATTCGATCCATATATCAAGAAAAGAACCGAATTTACGATTATCAACCCTAAAAATCATCCACATCAAAAAGCAAAACACAATCCTTGATACTCTACTGAGAATTTCGGATCGATTAGACACACAAAGACCATTATACTTTTCTTTTGCATCACGCATAGATTACTCAATCCAAAAAAGGAATCAATGGCATCAAGACGGAGTAAAATTCAAAACCCACCTTCCGTTTCTTGGCGAAATCTCTTGAAATCGGAGACCCATAGAAGAGTTCAGAGTCTGTGATCGAATCAGCAACCATGATGATAATCTTGGAGCAACGCACACAGCGACACAGAGAGTAATGTCGCTAGAATAAAAAACCCTAATACTTAATCTGATTAAGAAAGAGAGAGAGAGAGAAAACAGAAATGGAAATCGGAAACTGCTCTGCTACGCTCCTTCTATTTCTCAGTCTCGGAGAACCAAAGCCTTTGTGTGTAGCGGTTTATATATATATAAAAATTCGGTTATCTCATTCGGAGAAATACCCCTGGTTTGACCGTCTATTTACGAAACTATACCCCTGGATGGTGGTTTTTCATTGGCAGAAACGACGTCGAATCCCCCTTTGGTCAATCGTTCAAACTTGGACTACAAGGCATATTCCACAACAACATTAGGAAAAAATGGCATGTATTTTGAATATTCAGCAAACTTTATATTTCTTATTGCACTTTGAATAGTAAAGCAAACAAAATTAGGAAATAAGGGATGCATTTTGAATTATAAATCAAACTATATAGTTCCCATTGCAAAAGCAAACCTTATAATTATTTGTTGTTAATTTTAATTATGATATTACCACAACTAGAAGTTCTATTGTGTTAAAACACAACTCAACAATTAATTTTAGATGATTCTTAGATGGATTTCAAATATTAAGGATTATTATGATTCTTAGATGGATTTCAAATATTAAGAAATATATATAATGTTTTCTTAAAACATCATAAATGTTATGTAATCAGTCTAAGAATATCATGCATGTTTTTCTTAAATTTTTTGACAAATGAATTAAACGAACTGGTCTTCCTTAGTCTTTACATATAGTATATCATCACTTCATATGCTTTCTATTTTAAGCCGGTAATGATATGGACACAGTGATTATTCATTATACTTAAAATCTTAAAACATAAGATTGAACAAACTCACATTTATAGAGATCGTAAACTCTTGACTCAAATTATTTATTTTAGTAAAACTCCCTTATTTAGTCCATGATCCATGGTCCCGAGTCCAAATTTCCATGAATAACTTTGACCAACTGACAAAAACTACATGATAAGACTTCTTCGTTAGATTTATTTACATAGGTAAAACGTAATACAATGATAGTCATTTCACCATCCAGGTGTCAGAATTTTGAAGTTTTCCATCTATCCTTCTAGCATAAGCTTTAATTTGACTCAAAATCAAATGTAACATGATGGATATTTTTATATATTAGTTGAATTCTTTTCTACTATAACCATTTTGCTGGAGCATTCTACTGGTTGACTAGTTCTGCTGCAAATCTTTCTTCTCCGAGAATGGTACAAGCTGTGCCCACTTAAATACAATAAAGAAACAGAGAAACTCAGATTCTTGGACATCATATAAATAAACCCATCACACTGGACAAGAGTTTACACCAAAAACGCAACAAAAGGGTACTACTAGTGAAATCAGTTTTCAGACCACTTACTTTCACGTCAAGAAGGAAACATTGTAAACTTAGTATGAATATAGCCAACTAGATGTAATGTTGATATTTACTAACCTGCTGAGCCATCTGTGCTACGCGTAGACTACATCCCGAGATGATTCACTGGTGAAGCTAGACTTCAGAGATTCCAAATAACCATCGTCTTTCTCCCCAGTCTTCTGTTTCATGTTTCTGCTCTCTTCAAACACGGAATCTCCTTCAAGATTGCTTAAAACCTCCTTCTTTCTCTTCCTCTTGAACGTGTACTTGATACAACGATTTTTGCTAAGTGCCAAAACTGGAGTTTCTTCGCATAAAGGAGATGCCGAAACCTCCATCTTCTCATAGCTCTCTTTTTCTTCCTTCCTTGCCTCTGTTTCGCTAATCTCCAGCTTTCTGTCATTTTCATGTTCCCCTGGAGATGTTTTCGAGGATACGGGAATGCCGACATCCTTCTGAGTTGAGTTTAGAGACACCATTGGGGCTTCTCCATCTCTAACAGAAGATATGGAGTCAGTGGCATCATCACAACCAGACATTTCTAAGGTCTCCACACTTTTACGAGATGGAACTTTGTGAAGACATACTCCTTCATTCACATCTCCTACTTCTACAGAGGAAGACAGATCTCCATTGGCCATACTGTTATCTACTGCGTGGATCATATGAGTGAGACCTTCAGCCTCCCTGCGTTTTGTCAGTATAGACGGAAGAGTGTGGTGACACTGATCCTTGTTATCTTTATAAGAACACCGGTTAATAATATTTATGCAAGTCAAAGATGGGATTTTAATCCCATTAGCCACTACCAGTCCACTTAGTTCAACTGGGATGCAAGAACCTGCAGCTCCTGATCTCTCTTGACTGCAAGAAACCTCAGGCACTGCAGAAACTGCTGCATAGCGGTTTTCCCTACAGGATTCTTCCTCATGATCACTTTTAAGATGTGTCTGACCATTCGTAAGTTTCTTGAGCTCATCGCGGAGTACTCTCAACTCCATCCTCAGCTCTCCTACGATATCTTCAGCTTCTCCAAGCTGAGCTTCAAGTTCCTCAACCTTTTGCTGCTGCTTCAAGGATATCATCTCTGTCTCCTTGACCTATATAACCACAAAGAGGTATTTAAAAGTTAGAGTTGAGGAGTAAATGCAAAGCCAGCCACAAGAGAAAGGTATATTACAATAGGCAAAGCTTATCTTTAATCAAAAGCCGATACAGTCTCTAAGATGAACTAGATATATCCACACATTATGAAACCTTTAACTTAAAAATTGCATAGTGAAATGTGTGTAAGCCTCACTACCAAAACTCGTAAAAAGGATCTAGAACTTTCTGACACTAAGTTACACTTGGTTACGCTCATTGGTTTTAGGTTTCATGAACAATGATCAATGGATGAAGAAAAAAGCTATATCTGCTCAAAGTGTCAGTGTAAGAGAGGCTCACGCTGAAAGAGTCAAAAACATTAGACCGTATGAATCAGCAATTTCCGTGTAACAAACATAGCAAAAAAAAAGATGGTGCCGAAGCATATCATTTGAATGATAGAATATCTTTAGTTACTTGAAATTTCAAAGATTGAATAAACAAAACTCACAGTCACACACACACACATTACATTCACTATGCACAAAACCATGTAGGCAAGGCTCAAAAACTTGATTTTAAAAGCCATCTCATATGAAGCAAGAAACGAAAGAAATGCCTCAAAGATCCCCAAAAACATATCAGGCATAAACCACATAAAACCAACCAAGAACTCAGAAACGAATAAAGAACAAAACGAAGATTAGAAAACATCTAGCATAGTTATTGTACCTTAGAATCAAGCATCTGTTTAAGCCTAAGCAACGTATTGAGTGCTTCATCTCTAACCGTCACAAGTTCTTGCTGATACCTACGCGCCTTCTTCTCAGAAACCATCACACGCGCCGCCGCCTCCTGCGTCGTGTTCAGTAGTGTATCGGCGTAGGCTCTCTTCAACGCCGCTAAGGTCTGTGTTAACCCAAACGAAATCAAAACAAACGAACAAAATCATCGCAAAACCCCGAAAAGAAAAACAAGACCAAACCCACATCTGGGAAACACAAATTTAGATAAAAATTAACGAAATCGGCAACAAGATTCTGTTGGAGAAGAGAAACACACGGTCTAGAAGAAACAGAACGAAATTAAACGAATATTGAAGAAAAAATCCGAAATTGAAAAACAAGAACTCGTGAGCGACGGAGATTGAGGGGTTAGAAGATAATTGTACCTCTGGGTCGGCCATTAGCGCCGATAATGCGATTGCAGAGAAGCGATTTTTGATTTTCCGACCAAGGTCGCAGACTCGCCAAGAAGAAAGAAAGAAAAGCTAAAAAGGGTGGTTTTTTTTGTTCTGGTTCTTTTTGTTTTTCCTTGAAGCGTCTGTCTGTTAGGAACAGAAAGGAGTATGCAATTACTTATTTGCCCTTGATAACTCGATGTTATTTCTCAAATGCCACACAAACGTCACGTCAGCTTCCTCATCGCAGGACTGCAAACGGCGGTGCGGTTTCCCGTTTTTTGCGTCACTCTTTTCGCGTCATCGCTTTTGCTTTTAAAAAAAAAAAAAAACATACACATTAATTTTAATTTTAATTTCTTACCTCAAATTAGACCACTAGACTATTGTAGCTAATCCTAATTAGAAATTAGAAATGATATAGCGTTTTGATTTGCTGATAAAATTTTTGGTTAGTTTCAGAATTTTCTATAGTGGCAATGCATGTGGTATGTCGTTAATTCATTACCGACGAAATTCAATGCAAATTTTCAGTATACACACTAATTGGACGTTCGAAAAAAAACTCTTTGCGTTTTCCGTTGATCGATTTCTTCACTGATTAGACCAAAATGAAAATGTTCATTGATTTTAAAAGGGTGCCTAGACGCCTAGCCGACCAAATTTTACAATTTATAATATCAAAATTATGAAATGTAATTGCATTTACTAATTACTAGTGTACTCGAAAATTATAGAAGAGGTTAGCGATTTCCTAATGTACTCAGAAAATTGTGGTAGAGCTTCTTATCATGAGTACAATACTCATTACTCAAATAAGAAAGAATTAAGGCTATATTGTAATATTAGGCGCCAAATTTGTTCTAAAGGGAAAAATCGAGTTAACCAATTCAAACCGGCAAGTATTCAGTAAACCGGGAAATGGCCGACTGGTTCCTCGCGACTGTTATCCACAATAAGAATCCACGTGTCTTCTTCAAGCCCCTCCCTCTTCTTCCATTTTTCCGCCATTTCACAACCCCGAGAGAGAGAGCTATTGGGTGAGAAAAAATCTCCTCTTCGAAACTTTTCTGCTCATCTTAATTCGTTTGCGTCTTCTGTCTAGAGCTTGGTGGCCACTTGTGACTGAGGCGTTAATCTCGAATCTTCGATTCAATTCAGATCGGATTGCAACTTGCTGAGTGCGATTTTCCCGAGAAAACTCTCGTTTCGGTAGCTGTGTGGTTGAGGAATATTCTAGAGGAATTTAGAACTCTTATGTGAACTCTAGTTGCCCAAAATGAACCTCGCAATTCCGAATCCCAACTCACACCAGCTCTCGTTCCTTATCCAGAATTCAAGTTTCGTCGGAAACCGGAGATTCGCCGACGGCAACCGTCTCCGTTTCCTTTCGGGAGGAAACCGTAAACCATGCTCCGTCGCCGGTAAAATCAAAGCAAAGACGAAGGATCTCGTTCTAGGAAACCCCTCCGTATCGGTGGAGAAAGGGAAGTACAGCTACGACGTTGAATCGATCATTAACAAGCTGAGCAGCCTTCCACCACGCGGGAGCATCGCGAGGTGCTTAGACATATTCAAGAACAAGCTTTCGCTGAACGATTTCGCGCTAGTATTCAAAGAGTTCGCTGGTCGCGGCGACTGGCAGAGGTCGCTTCGTCTCTTCAAGTATATGCAACGGCAGATTTGGTGCAAACCAAACGAGCACATCTACACTGTTATGATCTCGTTGCTTGGTAGGGAAGGTCTCCTAGACAAATGTCTTGAGATATTCGACGAAATGCCCAGTCAAGGCGTGGCACGCAGCGTTTTCTCTTATACGGCTTTGATCAATGCTTATGGTCGAAATGGACGGTATGAGACCTCTCTTGAGCTTCTTGATAGGATGAAGAACGAAAGGATATCACCTAGTATTTTGACTTACAACACAGTGATTAATGCGTGTGCTAGAGGTGGCTTAGACTGGGAGGGTTTATTGGGTTTGTTTGCAGAGATGAGACATGAGGGAATACAACCCGATATCGTGACATATAACACATTGCTTAGTGCTTGTGCCATTAGAGGTTTAGGTGATGAGGCTGAGATGGTTTTTAGGACTATGAATGATGGTGGGATAGTTCCGGATCAAACCACTTACAGTCATCTCGTTGAGACATTTGGGAAGTTGACCCGGCTGGAAAAAGTGTCTAATCTCTTAAGCGAGATGGCTTCCGGGGGAAGTTTGCCGGATATTACTTCTTATAATGTGTTGTTAGAGGCATATGCAAAATCGGGATCTCTTAAGGAGGCAATGGGTGTCTTCCATCAGATGCAGGCTGCAGGGTGTACGCCGAACGCAAATTCATATAGTGTTTTGCTGAATTTGTTTGGGCAGAGTGGGAGGTACGATGATGTTCGGCAGCTTTTTCTCGAGATGAAATCAAGCAATACAGATCCTGATGCTGCCACATACAACATTTTGATAGAGGTTTTTGGGGAAGGTGGGTATTTCAAGGAGGTGGTAACTTTGTTCCATGATATGGTGGAGGAGAATATTGAACCTGACATGGAGACATATGAGGGTATAATATTCGCCTGTGGGAAGGGAGGACTCCACGAAGATGCTAGGAAGATTTTACAATATATGACAGCTAACGATATCGTGCCAAGTTCCAAGGCCTACACTGGGGTTATTGAAGCATTTGGGCAGGCTGCTTTATATGAGGAAGCACTTGTTGCTTTTAACACCATGCACGAAGTGGGAAGCAATCCAAGTATTGAAACATACCACTCACTGTTATATTCTTTTGCAAGGGGAGGGCTGGTCAAGGAGTCTGAGGCGATTTTGTCTAGGTTGGTGGATTCTGGTATCCCCAGGAACAGAGATACGTTTAATGCACAAATAGAAGCCTACAAGCAAGGAGGAAAATTTGAAGAGGCTGTGAGGACATATGTAGATATGGAGAAGTCAAGATGTGATCCTGATGAAAGGACGCTTGAGGCTGTTTTAAGTGTGTATTCTTTTGCGCGACTTGTTGATGAGTGTAGGGAGCAGTTTGAGGAGATGAAAGCTTCTGATATACTGCCCAGTATCATGTGCTACTGTATGATGCTAGCTGTTTATGGAAAGACGGAGAGGTTAGTGCCTTTCCCAGTAATACACTCTTTCT
>OVAQ01000593.1:0-28539 GCA_900406345.1 Erysimum cheiri
ATTAATTTAAACCCACGCAACGCGTGGGACACAACCTAGTACAGTATGTTTTTGTGTGTGCTTGATTGACTGCTTGGTTATTTGTTTCATGTGTTAAGTGTGAGTACTTGTGGTTTTTCTATACAGTTTGAGATTATAACAAAAAAAAACAACATTCAAGTACTCATGAACTCACACCACTTTTATTGAGAGCTCCACAATCCGGAGATTCACAATGAAGATACAACTCACACAAAATCTCAACACGAACACGACTTTTTATTTTAGTATTTGGTTTATTGTTTTAACACTCTCTTAAACCGATAACAAACTTGATCATAAACCAGCTTTATCAACTTTCGTAACCATTACTTCAACCGAGTTCTAGCATAAATATGTTTATTTGTAATTCCCTTATGCAGTTTATACCAACTAGAAATCACCCAATTGTTAAAAATTACACACGAGAAGAGTTAAATCACCCAATTGTTAAAATTACACACAAGAAGAGTTAAATCACCCAAGTGTTAAAATCACAAAAACAAATCAAAAGAGTGTTATAGCGTGTTACAGCCTCCACTTTTTCAATCTCAAAACTTAGCCAAACTTCCCAAACAAGGTAGCCATTGAAAGCCTAGCAAATGTAGTTAAATAGCAGTAGACATTATCGTAAGCTACGATGACTCTCCATTCCTTTGTGTTCGTCTGAGTCTCTATACACGGATAATTCTTGGGAATAAACCTAGAAACTTGCTGGAATTGCTTTGCAGCTTCCTCTTCCTTATTCATCAATGTATACACGACTCCCTGAAACAAATATATCGTGAAATCTTCTGGATCATCCTTCACTACCTCTTCACAAATCCGAATTGCCTCAACCGGGTTTCCTTCGATAACCCGAATCTGTGCGATCAACATTCTGAAACCGATAATCTCTTTCGTCTTCTTCTCTTTCTTGCATCTTTTAATCGCTTCGTTGATCCTCTTCTCTAGCTCTGTTAATTTGGATTTAGAGTCGTAATACTCCATCACCAAGTACTGATAAGCATCAACGCGGATCGGGTCCTTTTTGAGAATTTCTTCAAAAGCTTCAATTGCCAATTCGCTTTTGCTGTGGTATGACAGAATCCGAGCCTTCATAGCCGGCCAGTTTTGTTCATCGGGCTCGATCTCGATCAGACGGTTCAGAACTTCTATCGCCTGCTCATGTTTATCGGACAGAAATTTGATTTTCGTCAGCAATGATAAAGCTTTCACATCACTTGATCCTGTCTCGAGGTGCTTCTCGAGCGTGGCCTCTACCACAGAAACCGGAGTCATCATTGTGCGTTTGTAGACGAAGAAAACGGATGCTGAGAACAGAGCTGCGGCTGCGGTGAGGCTGATGCAGGTGGTTTTGAGCAGTGAGGGTTTAGGATTCGACTGCGAAGATGATGATGATGAAGCTCTGATGGCGGGAAATCTGATCGGTGTTGACTTGCTTGGTCTCTAAATAAGAAGGGAAACGAGACATTTTGAGGACATTTTCGCTGGAGGTTGATCTGAAGGTTAAATTTTGGTGTAGGGCATTGATACTTCGCCGGAGACGCCATTTTTGATTCTGACAAAAACTGATCTGATGATGAAGCTCTGATGGCGGGAAATCTGATCTGAAGGTTAAAAATCAACAAGTCAACGATGAATTGGGAAGAGAAGAACAGAGCAGCTCAGTTAGAAAACGAGAGAAGAACAGAGCAAATCAGTTGGGAAACGACGAAAATTTCAAAACCATGCCGTCTTATAAGAAGAGGCCAAGGCCCATTAGAGGAGCCCAAGAGTAATTCGGTTCCTCTCATGAATTTTACCGTAGATTATGTTCCTATCAACGAACACGATAACGCCACGTAAGGGATCGATGACATTTATCAGAAACCAATCATGTTCGTATCATCACCTCTATATATGTAGATATCTTGGTGATTTCACGAAGGCCGTCAAAAACGTCAATTAACAATTTCTAGTATCCTATTGAAATCAATGGCACCGAAGGCAGAGAAGAAACCGGCGGAGAAGCTACCAAAGGCGGAGAAGAAGATCGCGAAAGAAGGTGGAAGCGAGAGGAAGAAGAAAACGAAGAAGAGCACAGAGACGTACAAGATCTACTTATTCAAAGTGTTGAAACAGGTTCATCCTGATATTGGGATCTCTGGAAAAGCCATGGGAATCATGAACAGTTTCATCAACGACATCTTCGAAAAACTCGCTCAGGAATCTTCACGATTGGCTAGGTACAATAAGAAGCCGACGATCACGTCCCGGGAAATCCAAACCGCCGTACGGCTCGTGTTGCCGGGTGAATTATCCAAGCACGCCGTGTCTGAGGGTACAAAGGCCGTCACCAAATTCACCAGTTCTTAAATAAATTCTTCTTTTCTCTTTGATCTTCGGGAAATTTGGATCGATTTAGATATATTCTCGTCTGGCTAATATTGTCATCCGTTGATCTAAAAGATATGAAAAATATACAGAAATTTCGGCTCTTCTGTAATTGATTTTACGTTATGATGCTAATGACACTAGGGTTTCCAAATCTTTGGGTATAAGTAAAAACTGAGAATTCGCAATCGACATTAAGGGTTTCATAATATCGGGTTCAACCAAATAGGAACCCGTTCACTTTTCCCGGGAAAGAAACCGAAAGTATACCGATCTGCAGATTCTTTGAATAAGCCCCAGCCCAACTAACACTATTCTTAATTCAATCTGAACCGATGAAACCGGAAATTTCAAACTATATCGGAGCATAATGAACCGAACCAATCAAATTATACCGAATCATCTTTACCAGTATCGACTCCTTCCAAATCTAGGCTACTACTATCTCTCTTTCCACGGGGTTTGACTTTCACCCTCCGTGGTGCTCCGCTCAACTTTCCCGGAGATTTAGTCAGTGAGGTGGCCTGACCAATTCTCCGCCATGGATTCTCGGGACGACGAGGAGGCGCCGTTGGTCTCTGGTGAGGATCGGAAGGTAAAAGCCGGAAAGAGCTACACAAGAGATGTTCATATCCTCAGCATCTCCTTTTTGTTAATCTTCCTTGCCTACGGTGCTGCTCAGAATCTTGAAACTACCGTTAATAAGGTGCTCGATCTTACTTTTTATTTCTTTTTTTTTTCAGTATCGAAGTTGATTATATGATTACATCTTACTCACGTTATTTGTTTTCGGGAAAATCAGTAGCAAGGAATAGATGAAAAATGCAATTTTTGAATTTCTGATGGATGGTTAACTTTCATTTATATTTTGAGGGTATAAAATTATGCTGTCATTTTGAATTGATGGATCTTGAGAGGAATATTGAATTTAGGAGCAGTATCTGTGAGACTGGTTCCAGAAAATTAAGTTGAGACACGAAATTATTTTTAGTTCTGAGGATTGCAGAGTGTAATTTTGTTTCTGTGTGTGTGTGTGGGGTGAAATTTGAATGTTTTGATTTTTTTCAGGATTTGGGAACAATATCTCTAGGGATATTGTATGTGTCCTTCATGTTTTGCTCCATGGTTGCTTCTTTGGTTGTCCGGTTAATGGGATCAAAGAATGCTCTGGTTTTAGGAACTACAGGGTATTGGCTCTTCGTTGCTGCGAATCTGAAGCCATCATGGTATCCTCATATGTTGGCTCTTCTTCTTTTTGGCTATCTGTCTCCATCTCCATCTATTTGAATCTTTTAGTCTTTCAGATTCTAACACTTTTTTCTTAATATATGGTTATTGGTTCTAGGTTTACTATGGTACCAGCGTCTTTATACCTTGGATTTACAGCTTCAATCATATGGGTTGGCCAGGTGCAACTACATGTTCCTGTTTCCTAACGTTAATCATGCGGATATGTATTGGATTCCAAAACCTTAACTCTAATTGTCTTGACTGCATCAGGGAACATACCTTACATCAATTGCGAGAAGCCATGCTAAAGTTCATGGCGTGCATGAAGGTTCGGTAATCGGTGTCTTCAACGGGGAATTTTGGGCTATGTTTGCCTGCCACCAGGTGCATTTTTGTTCGATTATAATGCACCTTCTTTTAGCTTAGCTCAGAATCTTGTATGCACTTACTCTGAATTCTTGTTCTGACGCATTTCATGTCAATCTTTTTGTAGCTGTTTGGGAATCTCATCACACTTGCATTGCTGAAAGATGGAAAGGTACTAACTTTTTTATCTTTCGTTGACAGCAATCTTATATTCCTCCTTTTATTGGGGTTGCCCCACCATTGTTTTTTTCTTGTTGACATGACTGTAGGAAGGAAGCACCAGTGGCACTACCTTATTGATGCTAGTGTTTCTCTTCAGTATGACATTAGGAACAATACTAATGTTCTTCATTCGGAAAATTGACGGAGAAGATGGAAAAGAACCTGTGGGTTCTCCTTTGGGCTTTGTTGATTCCTTGGTTTCTCTTCCAAGGATGATAATCACTCCTTTACTCGACATACGGATGCTACTGATTGTCCCACTCCTTGCATATTCAGGATTGCAACAAGCATTTGTTTGGTATGTCTCTCAACAAACTGTACATACATTCCTGTTTTCCCTTTTTTGTCACAAGAGTATAGCATTAAACCAAGTACTGGCACGGCACCACGTAGGATTTCAGACCTCACTCAGTGATTAGGTTTATTCTGCAGATCAGTTCATATCGGGCCCTAGATAACTTACATAAAATTCCTTGTGGTGGTTGGAGTCACAGGCTCTCAGCATTGAATAGTTGTTTCCAACCTTTACATAAGTTTTCATTTCTTGTCAGCGTAATCAGCAAAAGTTCGTTATTTTTTGCGTAAAAGATACTGATATACATCTTCATTATCCTTACAAGTTATGTCTTCCACTCTATAGGGCCGAGTTTACAAAGGAAATTGTTACGCCGGCGATAGGTGTCTCAGGTGTTGGTGGGGCGATGGCAGTCTATGGAGCTTTTGATGCTGTTGTAAGTTTAAAGGAAAAGTAAAAAATCATCCTTTTTTCACTGGAGTGGGTTTTATGAGGTTAATCCTTATTTTTCCTGCTGTAATCATTCTAGTTTTCAATGACTGCTGGACGGCTTACCTCTGGTTTGTCATCAATCACCTTCATAGTTTCTGGTGGAGCTGTTGCTCAAGCTTCTGTATTCCTCTGGCTTCTTCTTGGGTACAGGTTCGTTACTTTTACACCCTATTAACTACCATGTTCAGTTGTTCACCAATCATTTTTCACTCAAAACCATTAGCATCTTCACAAATAGAGACATATTGAATCCATAACCTCTTACGTTTGTGCTTTCATGAGATGGTTTCCCCATAGAACTTTGTTACGGGTATTGGTATGTATATTGTGGCATTGATCAAGCAACTTCCTTTTGGAAGTATTCCAATTTCTTTGTCATATATGTGAACATATGCTAGAATGAGGTTCTTTAACGGAAGAGAATTAGGAATTGTGTGAACCTCAAGCATTGATCAAGCAACTTCCTTTTGGAAGTATTATGTGAAATTATGCTAGAGTCAGGTTGTTTTACGGAAGAGAACTAGGAATTGTGTGAACTTCACAACCTACAAGTGTTTTTGAAGAAGCTAAGCTATGGTGATATGATGATGCAGGCAAACTAGCGGAGTACTTGGCACAGCTTATCCACTTATAATGGCGGCGATATTAGGAATTGGTGACGGAATATTAAATACTCAAATCAGTGCTCTTCTCGCATTACTATTCAAAGATGACACGGTTAATATCTACCAAAACATTATTATTGTTATTCTCAATCACTGAATTGCATGACAAAATCCTCTAAACCGTCTCCTTTGTTTGTACTGGTGGAAACAGGAAGGAGCGTTTGCTCAGCTAAAAGTATGGCAGAGCGCAGCAATAGCGATAGTGTTCTTCCTAAGCCCGTACATATCACTGCAAGCAATGCTCATAGTGATGCTTGTTATGGTCTGCGTTTCACTCCTCTCTTACCTGTATTTAGCTCTTAAGGTAGAGAATGTATTTACCCGAGACGAATGACCCTTTGATCTGTTCACGTTCGGGGAGGAACACAAGTGTGAAAAGCTTAAACAACTTCTCAATTCAATTGTAAAGAAACAAAGTGGTTGTTTTGTATAATAATAATGTCTCTGATATTGGGTTGGTATGCAATTCGTCATCTCTTTCATTTCACTTTTTAGTTCTGCCCGGTTCTGGATACGACATTTTGTACCAAAACCGATATAAACCACAATAACCAAACCTAGTAAATGCGGTAAGAATTAAGTAATTAACATAATAAAACGACGCCGTTCGAGATATGCTATTACTTTAGTTCTAAACATCTGCTTCAGAGTTGGGAGTCCTTAAAGTTGAAACACATTTCACGAGTTCCCTGCTCCTCCAGGATCCTCCTTCACGAAAATTCTCTGCGTTTTCCGAAGGTGAAATAATCGGTGATTTCTATGTGATCTTTGTATCTTTCTTCAGTATTTTCGATTTGATTCTTGGGTAGCTGGATCAGAAGCGTAATTCCTTTTCCTCTGTATAATTAAGTGATCTGAGCAAAGCCTTTGTTTCATCTTACTGCTATCAGATTCGACCAATGTCAGTTTTTGATATCTTATGGATCATTTTTTTCTATTCACATGTATTGTGCTTACTTGATTTCGTGCTCCAGGTCTTGTTTGTAAAAGTTATATCTTGAATTTTGTAATCAAAGTCATGGATATTATTATAATGCATAACCGTAATTGTTGCTACCAATTTTTTTTGATGGAGATTTGAGAATAATTCAGAATTTAAAGAGTTGATTCTAGGGTTATTTTCTACAAGATCTAGCTGAGAATTGAGTATCACAAAAAGAGATTTAGGGGTTGATGTGAATATTTTTGTGAATATCTGTTTGGTTTTAGCTGAACAGTTAAGTCTTTCACATGCTAAGCTTCTCACTTTCTTCTGATATTCTCCTATGATTTTTGTAATGTTACAGATGTTTGATGATCAAGATCTGGGATTCTTTGCCAATTTCCTGGGAATCTTCATTTTCATACTGGTGATAGCCTACCATTTCGTCATGGCTGACCCTAAATTCGAATAGAAATGAGGTTTAAGTTCAATCATTGTTGGTTCCTACAACACTTCTTATATGTCGGACTCAACATTGTTATTTGAATTTCATACTTGAAGATGTTTTTTTTTTTCTCCACAACATAGTAGCTCTTAAGGAAGATGTTTAAGCTCTTGTAATGTGCTTGGTTTTAGCTGGAGAAATCTTTTGTTTTTTTGTAGTGCTGTTATTCGTATACTTTGGTAATTCACTATAAAAGGCTTGTTTCTAGAGCAATCTGAATAGGTTGGTAAAATTTTTGCTGTATATGTTAGTTGGGGTTGACATGCTCATTGAATTAATGATCAACCATGAGGCCTGAGTTCTTTCATTGTTAAGGGAGAAAACAGACAGAGACCAATGAATATTCTCCCAGTTAACAGTGACAATAATCTACCTTTTGTTGCACTATGAAAACAATTTGACTCATTGTTTTTGCTATAAATCTCACTGTTTTACATTAATTTTGTACACCCGATGTTTAATACATAATACTAAACATTCTCTAGAATTGTTGATATCAAGTTGTATGGGTTATCTCTGTCGTAATACATACCGTTTCTTGCATCAATCTGCTAATGCAAAACCCTAGACTGCTCAAACATAGAGCAGTCTCACTCTTGAGCACCTCTTCAGCTGTGTTACCACTTATCTTGTCAGTTGCTTCCTTAAGTAGCATTACGAAAGAAGCCGAAAACCTCTCTGCATCATCCTGGCTTGGACCCAACTCCACGTTTGAGTAGTTGTCGTTGGATGTTGTTCCTGCTTCAATATCATGGCATATCTTTCTCTTCTGCAACTCCTTTTGGAGCCTTGCTTGAGACTTGGTTAAAACGATCTTTTTCACCGAAGGGTGAAGCTTTTCTTGGAAGGCTCTCAGCTCATGAGTGATCTTTTCCCAAGAAAACCCAAGTGTTGGTTGAACTCCAGATAGGTGTTTGAGGCCATCACAAACATAGAGACAAAGATCAGATATCTTCGAGAAAGAGCCCAAAAGCTTCTTGTAACTGACCGCGTTGAGTGGGGAGAGGAATGGAATATTAGGCTCTGTTAAGGCTTCTGCTATGAACTTCTCTAATGCATCAACATGAGATTTGAGTTTTGCCTGCCTTTTTCTCAGATCTGTAACCACTGGCAGTTTCTGGTTCTTCTGCTCACAACAAAGAACCAGTGATTGGATGCAATCTAAGAGGGCATCGAGACAGTGTGAAAGTTCGGTTCTTGCAAGAGTTGCCGCTCTCGCAGGGGTGACGAGAATCTCCCCAAAGACAAAACATAGCAACCCGATCGAAGCTTCAACTATGCGAGTGATCGCAAACTCAGTTGGAGCTCCATAATTTCTCCTTCCAAGTATCAACAGAGCAGCAATGGCGGCTGTAACTCCTTCTGGCTGCCCATAGACTTTGCTGTGCCTCATGAAGACGGCGATGATTATCCAAGGGAGCAGAGGTAAGAACCTGAACTCTTCTAGTCTTTGGAAAACATAACAACATAATAGACCGTAGACTGATCCCATCGCTGTCCCTTGTAGACGAGAATTTGCTACTGTTAATGTTGCTTGTCTACCGGTTACAAGGCTAATGGCTACAGTTAGACCCGACCAATACCCGTTTTTTTTATTATACATAATACCAAATAGAACCGCAAGGCCAAGAGAAATTGAGCATTTGAATGCAAATATAAACCTTTCTCTGGCCATCCAGACACATAGAACGTTCAAAACCTTCTTGGCCATGGACAATCCGTCGTTTTCTGGTTGAGTTTCTTCATCGGTGTTGCTCCTATTTACGGATTTACTGTCTTGTCTCACAGATAAGAAATCACCTCTGAAGAGTTCTACGCAGTACCGGAAGAAGTAAACAGGTAAAGATGCAGTAGACAGAGACCCAACCTCAAGATGCCTCCCTAGACTATCTTGGGACTTGAGAGTAGATGCTGACTTGGAAGAAATCTGTGTTCTGGGACCTTCTAAAAGATGTGCCAGTTCATCGCGGTTCATGCCTTGAGGAAAGGAACTGTAAGAGCCCAACGCCAGCTCCAGTCCCCTCATAAGAAATTCTGTTGCATGCAGTTTCTCTCCAGGATTCAACTTCTGCTTCCTTCTCAAGAATCTTGTATCTGGTCGCTCCCATGCCAAACGCTCCTGTTTCCAAAGAAAAGATTCGTCAGAAACAGATAATTTGTCCCACAAGACGAGCCTAAGCAAAAAGAATTAGCAGATGAAATTTCAATCATCATGTTCAATTTTGTCAAGTCAGTTGGCTTACATGGTGGGTTTTGATGTTCTTGAGCGTGTTTCTTGCTGCTGAAGATAATGAAGCAGCCCGTGCGATCAAAACCTGAGCTGTGGTGTTGTCTCGAGCCATCATGACCTCGACGAACAAATTCAACCTCTCAAGAGCATTTTCAGCATATAATTTGCAACCTTTACTCATCTGCAAACCATTTAAAACCCAAGGTAAGTATATTGTGACTATCTCATCGTCATGAAAAACGGAAAAAAACCGCAAGACTCACCTGATTATGAGCCAGCCCTGGAAACGGGAGAAGCACGGCAATGAGAGAAGCAATGGCTCCAAGTGCTGTACTGGCCGCCACGTGAACCGGGAGCATGAAAACATGAGCCATCTCTCCATTGAACACCACAAAAGTCACGTAGACAACAACAATTTGCCCAAAGGCAATCCGTTTAGTCAGAAGACTCGTGGACACGGGAAAAGCTACGATGAATGACGCTACTGCCACAGCAACTGGAGCCACCAAGCCATTTCCTAGTGAAGCTGGTCCAACCACCAAGACACTCACTAGCACAATGGCTATTGTCTGAAAAGTGGCGTAAGAGACATCAACACAGCACTTGAGTACTTCGCCATATGTTGGTTCGGCATCGGAAAGCCAGATCAAGATTGTGGTCAGGTAAGAAAAGGCTGGAAACGTTATGAAGTTTTTTAGTGGTTTGGGACCATACAAAGTGGTTAAGCTCACGATTAGACAAGCCATGGCGGTTCTTAGAGCCAGGCCAAGTCGCTCGAGCCATGTTGTGTCACGCATTCTTTTTACGGATTGTTTTTGTGGATTTTTTTTATGTAAAGATACTTGTTTGATCAAGATGATGAGATGAAGGTTATGGTGAGCAAGAAGACTACGTATATATAAGGTGTGATGGGATTTAGAGTGGCAACGTAAAAGAGTTAAGACGTAAATAAGAGCAGCTGTCTCTAAGTAATTTCATTTTCCATATTTTGTAGTAATGGAACCAAACCAAACCAATTCAGACTCTGTAATGCATCGGTTAGTTTCGGTTTAGGCAGTGCCACACTGAATTTAACCGAATGGTCTTACGGTTTGGTAAAACTAAAACGTATTGGCTCCAAATAATTGACAAATCTATATTTTTCTCCAAGTTTCTCGAAAATTTTAGTTTTTTTTTTGGTTCTATTTGTCAAATTTTGGAAATGTTATTCCGCCACATAATCGACCTTTCATTTTCTCAGTTTGAAAGTTCATCGACGCAAGAAAAGGGTAAGATTTGGTTTAGAGATAATATTGTTGAAGGCTAATTAATTATGGAATAAGACAAAGGAGAAAATGGTATGAAAGACATTAGTCTCATCAACAGTTCGAGTTCTAGTAGAGAGCATTTATCACAAGCTGCACGCTTCATGGTTAGTATTATATCCTCTTCGCTAGGGAATTTGAAGGAACAATTAATTTGGTCCTACACTATCATATACTTGGTACTTGTACACCTATTTTATTTTCATTGATGGATGCAAATTTCTGTGCCACAAAAATTCTTTTTTATAAATGAGTTCCCTTTTCTGTTGAGTTTCTAAACACTAGGTGTTGATTAATTGCATTTATAAAATACGTATGAAGTATATTCTTTGAGAATGTTGAAGTTATTGCATGCATGGAAACTAAAAACAATATACTATCGTCCATTTTGCATACTTCTGTCACGTGTTGTTTAGGGCCATTTTAGTTATCAAAAGAGGCCCTCAATCTCTTACACTTTACCACATGCATACACCTATTATAACTTATAAGAAGCCAAAACTCTTACTCTTGTCTTTCAATTGGTGTACAATTCTTTGGGCTCTTTTTGAAAATAGGTCGAGCAACTCAAACTATTCTTTTTTTTTTTTTTTTTTTTGGGANGCAACTCAAACTATTCAAGTTCTCTAGTTTATTGTTTCTAAACATGTGGCAGATCCATGGACCATGGCTCATCTCACCGAAACTTTTTATTCATTTATTGTCCATCTATCTAAAACGAAGCGCCGTGGATCATCATTTGTCCAAGGCTTCTTCACAATCATATGCAGCACATTAACTTCTTTTTTGTTGTCAGTTTTTCTCCAAGATAAGCCCATTGGGCCTAAAACTTTAGAATGTTAATTTGAAGATAGAAAAAAGAAAAAGCCTACAGTGAGTCACTGACGGTGACTTAATGGACCGACTCAAAAGCCAATGAGAACACAAAGAAATGTCAAGCTGTTACAGTACACGTCACAGCCAATGGCCGACTAAGCCATCGAGTCGAACATTCTCGAACCTTTTAAACGGCTTTGAGTCCCACCCAACTTGGTACTCTGATTTCAACGCGCCTTATGTTTTTTAAAGGTCGAAAAGGAAAAGTGGGAGAAGACTCGTTCCGGGACCGTCAGATTGAACTCCGAAAGATCGTGTGGTCACATAGCGAGCCATCGAACATTCTCGAAACATGTGTACAAGACTCTATATAGACTTGTCCTTCGACCACTTCTTTTGGAAAAAACCCTAGCCGCACTCTTTCCTCTAATTTTTAAGTCTTTTTGTTCTTTGGATTTCGATTTTAGCTTAAACTTGAGCTAGCGTTAACAATGGCTGGTAAAGGAGAAGGTCCAGCGATTGGTATTGATCTCGGTACCACGTACTCTTGTGTCGGAGTTTGGCAACATGACCGTGTTGAGATCATTGCTAATGATCAAGGTAACAGGACGACGCCGTCGTACGTTGCGTTCACCGACAACGAACGGTTGATTGGTGACGCCGCGAAGAATCAGGTCGCCATGAACCCGATTAACACAGTTTTCGGTACGTTTCTCTTGTTTTCTCTTACCTAATTTGTGCATCGAAGTTAGGTTATATAATTAGATCTGTACATCGAAGATGCAAACCGATGATTTAGGGTTTCATAGAGTGATTTTACAGTGTAGGAACTAGTGAATAATCAATGTTCGATTTAATTGCTTCTGTGTTAATTTGTATGGTCTATTGATTTTGATATTGTCGGGGTTTTTGCAGTAACTATGGATATTACTTCTGCATCAATCTTTTAAGAAATTTCCTAATGTAGAAATCCTCTGTACTCTTTTTGGTATTCCCTATTAATTATTTTCTGTGGTTCAATTTTGTTATGTGACAGATGCCAAGAGGTTGATTGGTCGTAGATTTAGTGACAGCTCTGTTCAAAGTGACATGAAATTGTGGCCCTTCAAGATCATTCCCGGACCTGCTGACAAACCCATGATCGTCGTAAACTACAAGGGAGAAGATAAAGAGTTTGCTGCCGAAGAAATCTCTTCTATGATTCTCATCAAGATGCGTGAGATTGCTGAAGCCTACCTCGGTTCCACTATCAAAAACGCTGTCGTCACTGTTCCAGCTTACTTCAATGACTCTCAGCGTCAGGCAACAAAGGATGCTGGTGTCATTGCTGGTTTGAATGTTCTGCGTATCATCAACGAGCCTACTGCAGCTGCTATTGCTTATGGTCTAGACAAGAAGGCTACAAGTGTTGGGGAGAAGAACGTTTTGATCTTTGACCTTGGTGGTGGTACATTCGATGTATCTCTTCTCACCATTGAAGAAGGTATCTTTGAAGTGAAGGCGACTGCAGGAGACACTCATCTTGGTGGTGAGGATTTCGACAACAGAATGGTGAACCACTTTGTCCAAGAGTTCAAGAGGAAGAACAAGAAGGATATTAGCGGAAACCCAAGAGCTCTAAGGAGGTTGAGAACCTCTTGTGAGAGAGCGAAGAGGACTCTCTCCTCTACGGCTCAGACCACCATTGAAATCGACTCTCTGTACGAGGGTATTGATTTCTACGCCCCAATCACCCGTGCTAGATTCGAGGAGCTTAACATGGATCTTTTCAGAAAGTGTATGGAGCCTGTTGAGAAGTGTCTTCGTGATGCTAAGATGGACAAGAACTCAGTTGATGATGTTGTCCTAGTTGGTGGCTCAACCCGTATCCCCAAGGTCCAGCAATTGCTCCTCGACTTCTTCAACGGCAAAGAGCTTTGCAAATCCATCAACCCTGATGAGGCCGTTGCATATGGTGCAGCTGTGCAGGCAGCTATTCTCAGCGGTGAGGGTAATGAGAAGGTTCAAGATCTCCTATTGCTCGATGTCACACCACTTTCTCTCGGTCTTGAAACCGCTGGAGGAGTCATGACCGTATTGATCCAAAGAAATACAACCATCCCCACAAAGAAGGAACAAGTCTTCTCAACCTATTCAGACAACCAACCCGGTGTCTTGATCCAAGTCTATGAAGGAGAGAGAGCAAGAACCAAAGACAACAACATGTTGGGTAAATTCGAGCTTTCCGGTATCCCTCCAGCTCCAAGAGGTGTTCCTCAAATCACTGTTTGTTTCGACATTGATGCGAACGGTATCCTCAACGTCTCTGCTGAGGATAAGACAACGGGACAAAAGAACAAGATTACAATCACCAATGACAAAGGAAGATTGTCAAAGGATGAGATTGAGAGAATGGTCCAAGAAGCAGAGAAGTACAAGTCAGAGGATGAAGAGCACAAGAAGAAGGTGGATGCCAAGAACGCTCTAGAGAACTACGCATATAACATGAGGAACACAATCCGTGATGAGAAGATTGGCGAGAAGCTAGCAGCTGATGACAAGAAGAAAATTGAAGACTCGATTGAAGCAGCCATTGAATGGCTTGAAGGGAATCAATTAGCAGAATGTGACGAATTTGAGGACAAGATGAAAGAGCTTGAGAGTATCTGCAACCCGATCATAGCTAAGATGTACCAAGGTGGTGACGGTGGTCCAGCTGCAGGAGGAATGGACGAGGATGTTCCTCCTTCTGCTGGAGGTGCAGGTCCCAAGATTGAGGAAGTCGACTAATAACCTTCTCTCTCCTCAGTCTCGTCGTTTGTTTGTATTTCCAACTTACTATTCTCTATATTGTCCCCGCCTCCTCTTTTTTTTTTTCCTTTCTTGTGTTAACTATGTTTTGGTGATTTTCGATTGTTTTGATATCTCATTTTTTTAATCCACAACAGAAGATGTTTGGTTAATTTCACCAAGGTCACGACAAACTCTCCTCTTTATTTTTTTTTTATTTTTTTTGGTCAAACTCTCCTCTTTAATTTTTGTCGTAACAAAATACACTAGATAAGATACCCCTACTTTATTGCATGAGTCGAAACAATAAGTCGAAACTTTGGTTTTAGATGCAAATCCTCATATACCGGAGAGTATTATTGATTTAAAAAGCTCACCAAGATTCTCTATAAGAGGAAGTGAAGATTTAGAGGTAAATCTTGTTCCAGAATGTGCTTAAGTTTTGAAATCATGATGATCACGAGTTTGTGTCTTCTGTCTCTTAGAAGACGTCCTTTGTTAACTAACAGTTGTTAACTTATTTATAAGAGGTAGCCAAACAATGGATAAACATTGAATGTTATATTTGTTTTGTTGATTTTAGATGGAATTCATAGGAGAATACTCTGAAAAAATTATAAACCACTACACACTACAGCCAAGTTCCATTCATTTTCAAATCCATGAAAACCCATTGGGTCAATCTATCTTGTAGCATAATAAAGAGGCATGCATATATATGCCATACCTTTTCAATCTTGACTTGGTTGGTGTGTGTGGGTTTGGTAAGGTTTAGCTTGGTGATGGCAAGACCGGGAAACACATTTGATGTTTGTCTGATCATCGTGGAAACCCAGTTGGGCTTTCTCGATATTCACCGATTCCTAAAAGATCCTGCAGGTAAAAATTAAGAGCATTATGAAGAACATAACACAATGAACACTGAAGCTAAGAACATACCAATGAGATTTTAGAACTTTGAACTCCTAACTTTAAGTTTCCTGAAGTTCATGTGCTTTGATTCCTTTTTTTTTTCCCCTTAAATCCATTGCTTTCACTAGTAAAGTTTTTATTGAATATTGGAATCATAACATTGTGCAAGACCCATGTTCAGTAAAGATTCAGTTTGATGGTAAAGTGCAAGAGATCAGTGTGTTGCCTTGTCTCAACCATTCCTTACATTTTTGGCAACTTTAAAGAGGCTGCAAGCCTGCAACGAAGAACCAGCTAGGTAGAAATTATATATGCAGGACCTTAAGGCTAAAAACCTCTAAATGTTAAGTTACTTCATTTTCTAAGCCACTTTGTTACCGTGACTAGTCATGCAGATGTTTCAAATTCAAATAGTAGTCTGGGACAAAATGACATAGCAACTACATTAAGTAACTGGGACATTAAAAGAGGAAGTTTACCTGGCAAGCTCTGTTTTTGGCTCTGGTCTCTGCGGTGCTGGGGATATCGTGATTCGGTTTTAGAAATTTCTTCTCACGTCGCTCACAAGAGCCCCATCCGTCAGCGAATCTTCCTCCACTGAGAGAGGCCATAAGCCAAAAAGGTTAAACAACAATTAATCACTACACACTGTATGCTAAGCCACCATTAAATTCAGGTTTATGTAGAAGAACATTACTGCATGATGGCTCGAACGATGAACTCAGCACGCTGGACATTTCTGTTTTCGTCGAATTCAATAGTCTTGTCTCTTATTTCATAAGACACGTTGAAGTAAAACGATATTTTCCTCCAACCTTCACATTACAATGGAGCATGAAAACCAGTGTGGAATGTTAAGATAAAATAAGCAGACACCAAGCATAATCTTCACCTGACTTTTTAATGTATGCCTTCCCTGATATCATTGTGTAATCAGATTTCTCTAGAATCTGTCAAGTTGATGAAGCCATGTTTGTTACTTCACAAAATCATAGCATTTGATGGAACTAGAACAGATATGATACTGGTTGTTTAAATCTCATAACAACAAACATAGACTCTCTCTTTCATACTCAAACTAGTGATCTAGCTTGGGAGCAATATAGATATTCTTGATGACGAAACGAAGCTATAAACAAGTCATGATCGAAATAAAATCGTGCAAAACACTGCTTGACATTTCATCGAACACCTTCAATGCACAAAACTATTTCCCGAATCAACAAAATCTAGGATAAATTTTACGATCCGTCATCTAAGAAGCTAGATGTTTCTTCCAAGGTTCCCAAATCATAGCAATTACATGTGATAAACAAAATCTTTAAAGGATAAAATTCAATGGATAGAGCAAATTGAAATACCGCCATGGCTGAATTCTGATATTCCTTGAACAGAGTAGCAGAAGGAAAGCTCCCGGATAAGCTATGTCTCATCTCATTAACCACATCGTTCTTAACGCAGCTCGATGATGGAGAAATCTCCGAAAGTGGCGTAGGCTGCTTAATCCCAGGTGATAAGTAACTCTCCGGCGAAGAAAACTTCGTCGAATTGATTATATTAGGGGTCAAATTCCGGTTCGCCGTCGTAACAAGAGCCATCGGACTCTCACTCTTCACCTCAGATAAGACGTGAGATCTGGCCATCTTGTTCGGACGCGTAGACTCCTCATTCAACCGCCGACCAATACTAGGGTCACGATTCGAGATCTGAAGAAGCTTCGTCTGTGGAGAAGGATACGAAACAGGCGTCGGAGGAGATTTGTAGTTTGGATACCTAATAGCGAGAGGTTTCGGAGATTTCCCGGCGGTAGTAGCTGCAGCGGCGGCGGAATCGATCACCGCCCATAAATCAGCGTCGTCTAGATCTTTATCATCGAAGGTATATGAAGAAACCAGCGATCGTGACGATGACGACGCCATGGATGCGTTCACTGTTTTTTTTTTTTTTTTTTTTTTTTTTTTTTTTTNCTGTTTTTTTTCTCGCCTCGCTGTTTCTTCGTGGAAGGCGGGAAAGGAGCTAATTTCAATACATTCAAATCTACACGAAAACCTCCTACCTGAGAAAGAGGCTTTATATTAAGATGCGGTCAAAGTCTCTCCCGCTTGAACCGATTTAAATCGGTATTTCGGTTTACCGAACATGGTTTTAAGTTGTGATTAACATACTGATTAATCATTCGGTTGAGCTTTCTTAATCATAGGTCCCACCCAGTGATGCAATTAGCACTTTTAACAAACTGATGGGCTCCTTTAGCTTGATTTGATTCTTCTTCAATGGCGATTCCAAGATTTAGTTCTCTGCTCCGATGCAGAAAATGGGCTAAAAGCGACTGGCTTGTCGCTTCAATCGGATGCGTATTGGTTGTATTTTTCCTCTCTTTCTTCTTTGATCCCACTTCAGACTCCATCCCCTCCGTTGACCCATCTCTGCCCAGCACATCCCCAAGCGATCTGGTCAAACTGAAGTTGTCCAGTAAAGCTAAAGAGAGAGGAGCTTGTATTGTTTACTAATCCTTTTAATTTTTTTTTGTCTTATGCTTTAAAAATTTGGATTTTTTAATTGAAAGTAATTCAATTTCGCAGTTTGTTTGGATGGAAGCTTACCTGGGTACCACTTTCATGAGGGTTCAGGATCTGGCTCCAAAAGCTGGCTTGTTCATTTGGAGGTATCTCTCTTTTTTGTTGCGTGAATTTGAATTCGAAGAGTTTAGTTGGACATTGTAATATATTTGAGTGAAATGGATATATAAGGGTGGAGGTTGGTGCAACACAATCGAGTCATGTTCGGCTCGAGCAATGACTAAATTAGGTTCTTCCAAATACTTTGAACATGAAGTGGCCTTTCAGGGTGTTTTAAGCAGTGACCCATCTCAAAATCCTGGTACGAGGACTCTATAGTGGTTTCTGCATTGTTGCATTTTATAGTTGACCTTCTTCTAGACTACTTGTATATGAAGTAGGTTGTCTTTTTTGTTGTAGACTTCTTTAACTGGAATAAAGTTGCGATAAGGTACTGTGATGGTGCTTCTTTTGCTGGACACCCTGAAGCTGAATTCAAGGTAATAATAAGGCTTTGCTAGGCTGAGAAATTTGGGTCAGATTCTATTGAAAGCAATAAATGTTCAATAATTTCATGTTTCTTTCGATTCTTTTGTTTCTCGTTTCTCAGAATGGAACACGGCTGTTCTTCCGGGGTCAGCTCATTTGGGAGGCCATTATTGATGAGCTGTTGTCAATGGGCATGTCAGATGCGAAACAGGTAACATCCATGATCTTTTAGAAATGAATTTTTTATTGTGCTTCTGGTGACCACTGCATTTGTAGAATTCGCTTATTTAGGTAATTTGCTACAGATTAATTTTTGTTCTTATTTTGTAAATTTGAGTAAATGTAGGCCATACTTACAGGATGTTCTGCTGGTGGCTTGGCATCTCTAATACATTGTGACTACTTTCGAGATCATCTTCCAAAAGATGCAGCTGTCAAGTGTGTTTCTGATGGAGGTTTCTTTCTCAACGTGTATGTTTCTGGTCGTATAGCTTCCTTTTCTCATGACTTTTAGACAGACTCATGAGTTCTACTGTTTTTTTTTCTAGTTCTTTGGTCTAAGCTAGTTTTAAGAAGCACACATGTTAAGATTTTTCTAGAATTTCAAGCAGACTATACTCCACACTGTCACACAGTCTTAGTAAAGCTATTTTCCTTCGTTTCAGGCCTGATGTCCTTGGACACCCAACAATGAGATCTTTCTATCATGATGTTGTTAACTTGCAGGTACTTATTTACTTCCTGTCAATAGTTCAAATCCTACTTTGCGATATATTATCTTGAATTTCTACCTCGAAATAAACAAGAACATGTCATGGGTTTTTGCATGATTCTGTTTTGGGTTGCTGCGTTTTATACCAACCAGGGCGTAGATAAAAGCTTGGATCAGAAATGTGTAGCCAAAACAGAGCCATCTCAGGTAGGCTCTCTTACGTAGATTTCGTATTTTCCATCCACTGGTAAAATCGTTCTTTTCTGATTATGATTGGTATTGAAACTTCTTGATTTTACTTTGCAGTGTATGTTTCCTCACGAATTCCTCAAGAACATAAAAACTCCGGTATTTCTTGTCAACGCAGCCTATGATTTTTGGCAGGTAGAGTTACCAATCCAAGCATGAGTACTTTTCGCCTGCTTCCATTTGAACCAAGTCCAATTCATAATTACTAATAACAAGCACGTATTCAGATTAAAAATGTCTTGATACCAACTTCTGCGGATCCAGATAAAAGTTGGGCAAACTGCAGACTCAATCTTAAGGAATGTGATGCCGCCCAGATGAAAGTTTTACATGGTAATTTACTCTTTGATAAAGCTTAGCGATGCTAAACAAGGATGAGCAAATTGATTCTATAACCCGATTATCAAAAGTATCTTCTGTTTCAACTTTCAAAGTACAGTCAGTAGATATGAGTAAGCTGTGAAGTATCTATAGATCTTTCTCCTTTATTAAGATACAAGTTGTTGAATATTTTTATGAACCATAAGATCTCCTCGGAGCATAAGCTAATTTCTAATATGGTCAGCTCTAATTATATATATATATATATATCCTATCTAATTTGCAGGTTTTCGCAGTTCTCTGATGGATGCAATCGGGGAATTTCATCAGAAGAAAGATGGCGGGATGTTCATAGATTCCTGCTATTCTCATTGCCAGACAGTCCTGTCAGTGACATGGCACTCCCCAACCTCACCAAGAATCGAAAATAAGGTAACATGTTGCTTGCTTTCTCTAGCCTTTCTTCTTACAAAATGAACTGACCGAGTTCGTTTATATTCTTATATTGGTTGTTGGAACAGACAATTGCAGAATCTGTAGGTGACTGGTACTTCAACCGAAAACCGGTGAAGCTAATCGATTGTCCTTACCCGTGCAATCCCTCTTGTTACAACATGAATTTTACCTGAACTTGCCTTGTATACTCATTGACCAATCCCTCTGCTTTCTGATTTTGTTTCGATTCTCCGGAAGCTTCTTCATCCAGGGAGCAGTCGTTCCTTCAAAATACTCAATCTGGTTGAGGGTTTCATCTTCTTGATGCTGAAGATATCCAGAGAAAGTCACACCCGCTCTCCATTCGATTGATTATACCCACATTGCCACTTGGCAGTCACATGTATATGCTGATTGTAACGAATTTGGACGAAGTCTTCTTTATTTATGTGGAAATAAGTTCCAAAGTCATGAGAACACCAGATCCTGAGGATTTTCACCCAACATATGCTGCTAATATCAAAGAACTATTTGCAAATAATTATGTGGAGAAAAGTCTTCAAAAGTCAAAAGTCTAGGGTCAAAATTGTCACAGTTCTCTAATGGATGCTATTGGGGGATGTCATCAGAACAATGACGGTGGGATGTTCATAAATTCGTGCAATTCTCATTGCCAGACATTTATAACAGAATCATTCAAAAGGGGCAGGTTAAAATTTGCAAAAGCATCATTCACATAGCTTCTCTCTTACAATCATTCAAAAAACAAAAGCAAAGCTCAAATACTATTTGACAAAAAAAAAAAAAAAAAAAAAAAAAAACCAAAAAAACTTTAANATTAAGGAGGAAAGCAGTCTCCATGGCCTTGCGCATTTCGTCGGGTGATATCTTAGGGATCTCACGACGTTTTACCTCTTCGGAATCTCCATGAGATGACTCCCAAAAAGAACATATGTGCCACTAGTAGCATTTGACCACACAATCTTTTTGAGCAGTCGCCAATTCAGTTAAAGCATCAGTGAGCTTGGCATTCGATGACCGTAACTGTTCCGGATTAAACTTGCATTTCGTTCGTTTCCCTGTAACGACGAGCCCTTCCACGGCTGGAGAAATTGCGAAAATCCTAACAATACCACGGCTAGGGTAGAAATGGCTGGAAACTCCACTACCGCCGCCGCGAGCCATGAAAGATCGGATAGCACTGAACATGATTCCGGAAATTAGGGTTTTTTGTTTTTTCTTTTGTTACTTCTGATTATTCCGTTCTCTTCCAAAAAGTAATTTAAATAGGCTTGTGCAATGTTCTATAACTATTCACAAATATTAATTTGGGCCTTACCCCTCGGGTTTGCAGTTTTGTGAATTTTAATTTTGTGAATTTAGGACCTAATCTAATTTTTAGTTAACTTAAGAATGTCTTTTTTAGTATCATATATTAGTGGATGATTGGATATAAGACTTTTTAGAACTATTTGCAAATAATTATGTGGAAAAAAAGTCTTCAAAAGTCAAAAGTCTAGGGTCAAAATTGTCACAGTTCTATAATGGATGCTATCGGGGGATTTCATCAGAACAAAGACGGTGGGATGTTCATAAATTCGTGCAATTCTCATTGTCAGACATTTATAACAGAACAGAGTCATGGCACTACCCAACCTCAACAAGATTTATAATAATCGTAATTAGCATGTTATTAATTGTGCGTGTTTTTTCTTTTTATATAACCAAAACGTGAATTTATATAATTAGTATGGATATAAAACAATATGAATGAGGATCTTGCCGAAAACAAAACAAAAAAAACAATATGAATGAGGTATCTCCACACGTCTAAACAAGATTAATGGACAGGGCACATGAGAGTGAATGAGCCTGTTGGGGTAATAACTCATTCTTTATTTTTCTTTCAGAAATAGTTAAAAGTTTTCACGATAAGGAAAAGTCAGAGGTGTGCACTTCATTGCAAAACTCTTTGCTTCCACGTTCTCCATTCCCGTAATCGTTGACAAATTTTTATGAGGGTCCGCAAAATATAATTACGTGCTTAAGCATAATATATGGTTAAGCTGATAAACTAGCTAATTGTCTTAAAAACTAATAAAAAATGAATGTTCGAACACTCTGTCCTGATCATGGCATATCATCGAGTTATTCTCATCGACTAGTAGCAGTATTAGTAATTTAATATCATTTTTATTGAGGTGATGAGGTCTGTGAAAAATAGAAACATGATACTTTGAAATTTTCAAAAGATGTAAACAAAAACAAGAGAAATTTGATTGCAGAGTTCATGCAATGCATATTGCAACGTAAGCAGCCAGCTGCTCTTTCAAGAATATCTGGTATCTTTTTTATGATATTAATTCCCAAACTGGAGCAATAATTATTTTGTTTTCCGCATTCATACTTAGTCATTACGGTATTCACATGCCGATTGTAAAGTTTGAAATTTTAGTTTGCTATAATTAATTACAACGAGACTAGTACGGTATTTAATATTTTGATAGAAAAACTAAACATCATTGGAAAAAGGTTATGCGGCCTCCAGGAACTACTTTTGCCGTCTTCGGGACGCACGCAGTGGACTAGTCTGGGCCCATTGGGCTTGGGATACCTGGGTTATCAAAAAAAAAAAAAAAAANAGGTTAAAAACAAAACTACAGATTTCAAGCTTTTTTTTCTTCTTCTTTTTTTTTTTTTTTTTGGGTCAAAAGATTTCAAGCTTTATAAAATCAATTTTCTGCATAAGAAAACTTATAAGCATCACTGTTCCACTTTCCAGAAGTTACTAGAAATGTTGAATAAACATTTTTACAAAACCATAACCAATCAAATTATTATCTCTTATCTATGAATATTTGTATAGTGTTTTAGTAATATTTTATTTTTTAATAATGTTAATTTTGAAGAGAAACCATAACCAAGTAAGTTTCCTGACATCAGTTGCCTCCCTAAAGCAAGTTTCCTGGCATTTAGTTTCTTCTTTGTGACTGGTCTAACCAAATTAGTCATGGGATTAACATGTAAGTCATTTGACTTTTTGCATTCCATTAATTTAATAATTTCATACTTTTCTGTTATTTATAAACAAAACCACACGTACCCTTTAAAAGTCAACTGCCTCGTACCAAAAGTACAAACTTATTTAAATGAACAATGAAAAACCTTACCAAAAGAAAAGTATTTGTAAAAATACAAAACTGGACTTTGGTTTATAGTGAAAAGGAGTTAATTCCATCATCGCAAGATCATAATCTTATTTACGATCTCGTATTTTTTTTTTTTTTGGTAAAATACGATCTCGTATTGTTGATAGATATTCACGTCTTCAAATCTGAAAAGAGAATACAATGATAAAATTACGAAATGTATATGGATTAATGCCTTAATGGTAAAAAGAAGCTCGTGGACATCAGAGTATAATTATATTAAACTTGTCAAAATTGTCATTAGATTTTTTACTCATTCAAATAACAATGGGAATAAACATAATTCCAACAGAATAAACCTCTTAAAACCAAAAACAATAAAAGAACCTCTTAAAAAGTCAACTCATTTCATCCTCTTCACCCATTTGGCTCCAACATAAATAGCCAAAAAGCTATTCATGTTGCATAGACAAATCTCCTACACTAACGGCGCCGTTTCGCCTCCATCATGCGACAGGACACGACACAGTTTCTCCTTCACTGAACGGTACCGTTTAATAGCTGCGTCGCTCCACATTCTCAAATGGGAAATGTAGTCGCGAGTTTTAACGGCTATTGCGCCGGGACTGCCGCCGCCGAGAAAATTAACAGTGATGTCGGAGTAGGTCTGGTTCAAGAAAACCTCGGCCACTCTTTCTGCTACGTCCGGCCAGTTCTCACCGGATCAAAATTGTCTTTCCCACCGGAACCACCCCTCCGACCCGACCCGATACCCGGTACCACCACCACCTTCCGATCAATCTCTGGCGCCTCTGTTAGTGCCAATACTTCAACGGCGCTCTCGGCTTCTCCGTCAACAGACACGTCTGGATTGGCCTCTGCGTTTGAGAGCTCCAATAGATTCGCCTCCTTGCCGCTACAGCCCGTGCCACGTTTTCCGATTAAGAAACCGGGTCCCGGTTCGGGTCTATTCGAACGCCGGTTCTTATCCGGTCCAATCGAAAGCGGGTTGGTTTCAGGGAAAAAGAAGAAGGAGAAAGCAAAACCGAAGAAAAGTGAAAGCAAATCATTTACGAAACCAAAATCTAACAAGAAATTTCTTACATTCAAAGACTTTGTAACGAATCTGATATCTAACAATTTATCTTGTTCGAAGAAGAACGTGATCGAGCCAATCAGCGGCTCTGATTCATTCGACGGATCATCGGATTCTGATCGTTACAGACCTGAGATCAACTACTCAAGCACGATTCTGAGCAGCCACGAGAAAGCTAGAACTGAACAAGGAGAAGTTAAAGAAGAAGAAGAAGAGAACACTGAGTCTGCTTTGGAGGAGCCAAAGATTCAATGGGCGCAAGGGAAAGCAGGGGAAGATCGAGTTCACGTCATCCTCTCGGAGGAAAACGGTTGGCTTTTCGTCGGGATTTACGACGGATTCAGCGGTCCAGATCCACCGGATTATCTTCTCAAGAATCTCTACACCGCCGTGCTCAAAGAGCTCAAAGGGTTGCTATGGATCGATAAAAGCGAATCCAAATCTGAAAGTTGCAAATCATATAGCGAAAACGGAGAATACCAAATCGAGAAACAGAGTACAGTCGAGCATGGTTCCGATTCGAGTCAAGATAACTGCTCTGTGATGAATTTGAACGATGTCGCTTGCGGGTCAAGAAACATTACGAGTGACGTGAAGAAGTTGCAGTGGAGGTGTGAGTGGGAGCATAACTCAAGCAACAAGTCTCATAATGTTAAAATGAATCAGAATGATTATTCTGAAGCGGGTATGATTAACCACAAAGACGTTCTAAGAGCTCTTCAACAAGCATTGAAGAAAACAGAGGAATCATTTGATCTGATGGTTAATGAAAATCCAGAATTAGCATTGATGGGATCGTGCGTTCTTGTGACATTGATGAAAGGAGAAGACGTTTACGTCATGAGCGTAGGAGATAGCCGAGCGGTTCTTGCTCGAAGACCTGATCTCAGGAGGCAGAAGATGCAAAAGGAGCTTGAGAGAATCAAAGAAGAGAGTCCACTAGAGACCTTGTTCATCACAGAAAGAGGATTGAGTCTTCTGGTTCCTGTTCAGCTCAATAAGGAACATAGCACAAGTGTTGAAGAGGTGAAAATCTTTTGCCGAGTCCTTTTGTTTGATCGACACAAACAATTACTTAATATAAATGATGTTTTTTTACGTGACAGGAAGTGAGAAGAATCAAGAAGGAACATCCTGATGATCCATTGGCGATAGAGAATGAGAGAGTGAAAGGTTATCTCAAGGTCACTCGTGCATTTGGAGCTGGATTTCTTAAACAGGTATGTATACACGATTTTGTATAGACAATTTTACAAGATCTCGCATAATTTTTGGTTTAGAGTTGGATTATTTGGTCGACAAGTTTTTTAGGATATTAAAATGTAGAAACATATATACAATTAAAAACTTTGTTTTCGGTTTGATAATTAATAGTTTTGTTCAATGTCTTTCCTCAGCCAAAATGGAACGAGGCGCTTTTAGAGATGTTTAGAATCGACTACGTGGGAACATCACCGTACATCACGTGCTCGCCGTCGCTCCACCACCATAGACTCACATCACGTGACAAATTCCTCATCCTCTCCTCCGATGGATTATACGAATACTTCTCTAACGAAGAAGCCATCTTCGAGGTTGACTCGTTCATCTCAGCCTTCCCTGAAGGCGATCCTGCTCAACATCTCATTCAGGAAGTCCTCCTTCGAGCTGCCAAGAAATATGGTAACAAGAACAAAACGCTAACGCTGACGCAATTAAGATTTAGAACGCAGTCTTTGATTAAACTCACGTGCAGTTTTGTGATTTTTTGTTTAGGTATGGACTTTCATGAATTGCTGGAGATACCGCAAGGAGATCGCCGTAAGTATCATGACGATGTTTCTGTGATTGTGATTTCACTTGAAGGAAGAATTTGGAGATCTTCCATGTGAAATGTTAATCTTTTGAGGAATCTTATTAAAGTAGCTTGATGTCAAAACATAACAAAAAGAAGAAGAGTCTTACTAAATTAAGTAGCTTAGAATTTTCATTTTTTTGGGATACCATTGAGTTTTGTCATTATGACATTATCTGTTACTTGCGCGCATATTCTAACTTGTATGTATGTTGCATTTGTTTACGAAACTATACAATGCAAGAAGAAAATACAATTATCCTACAAGCAGATTCGAGAACGCAACTTTTAGTTTTAGCTACCGTGGATGAAAATACCTTTCTCAGAACTTTGATGTTTTCAAATAACTATATTCTACACGCAGATTATACAAATGTTTTCCTTTCTTCTATCAAACACTTTAAAAGTTACTCGAAACACAGATTCATGGTCACAACTCACAACACGTTAATCATTAATATATGTAATTAGGTCTTCGGTATTTTCATCCCCCAAGTCTCAAATATATACTACTACTATTCATTTGTCAAAAAAAGATTTAAAGTTGCATAGAATCACTTTTGACACAAAAAAGAAAATCGCTTTTCAATTTTCATTTTTAATGATATGAACTCCGATAAAACTCGGGAACAGATTTTTGCTACGTTCTCTCCCGACCACACATAATAAATTCTCTCTTTAAAGATTTTCTCATTCTCTTTCAACAGATTTTCTCTTCTAATATTTGAATATTCTTTTACTCTTTATATAGATACGACAAAAAAAAGATCTTTACTAATAATATCAAGAAGACAAGAACTCCAAAAACTCTTTTATGTAAGTAAGATATTTTAGATATTTTGCCTGCTAACATATCTTTTAGATTTAGTGATTTAGTATTGTAGAACCAAAATCCAAATCCGATTATTATAACACGAATATCAAGATCTCGGAATGAATTATTCTGTGGACAACTGAGGTTAATAGATTGCAGCCGTAGATTTAGAGCTGCACGTAAGGCGGTGTAAATCTTAACGGTGATAATGACCGTAACACACGGAACTTCTGTATGCTACAGAACGTACCAGAACCGACTCACACTCCACAATTATTTGACCCGACAATTATTGAACCGACGTACGAGAATCAATGCCCAAAGGGTAAAGATGTAAATAATTGTTCTGAACTGATATTTAGGAGATAAGAGCGGAGACACGTGTATGGTCAATATTGTCTCATTTAGCTTATATATTTGGGGCCTTCTTCTGTCTCTAATTTCATTCTGCGATCATCTTCAAATATCGATCAATTTGATTAATACTCTCTCAGATTTCTTTGGTCTTTCTTTGAATTTTCTCGAGAAAATGTCTTGCTGTGGAGGAAACTGTGGTTGTGGATCTGGCTGCAAGTGCGGCAACGGATGCGGAGGGTAAGTTTTCAACCTCTCTTTTTTTTTTTTCGATTCCTTATGAATTTCTCGGGGAAATATTTAGTATTTTTTTTCCGGTGAAAACGTTACATGCAACAACTGTGAATCGATGGTGATTCCTTGTTTTGACGATCGGTTTCTCGGAGATGTTTGTGAATTATTGAGATGTTTCTTGAAAAAAATTGGGATGAGGTTTTTAGCATTTCTTGTGTACACGATATCTGTGTCTATCGATCCTGATGGGTTTTGTTGGATTGTTACAGTTGCAAAATGTACCCAGACTTGGGATTTTCCGGCGAGACGACCACAACTGAGACTCTTGTCCTCGGCGTTGCACCAGCGATGAAGAATCAGTACGAGTCTTCCGGCGAGAGTAACGCTGAGAACGATGCTTGCAAGTGTGGATCCGACTGCAAGTGTGACCCTTGCACCTGTAAATGAAGAAATCTATTTTAAATAGGCAGAGATAATCGAGTCTTTAATTTAAGTAACTAATAAAATAACCTTAATGGTGTTTTAGGTTTGGTTTATGTGTAATAATGGCTGCAGTTGTTTAGCCGACAATAGTCTGTTGTGTGTGTTTGGTCAGATATTAGATGTCTCTGCCATGTGACGAGTTTGTACTTATGTGGAATAGTTTTTATTTTCATTGGTCTTCTCCATTGTTTCTAAATTTTGGAGGATTGTTGCTAAATGAAAACCCAAGCTATGAATTTATTTGGTTTCGTCAACTAGTGTTGTAGCTCTGAATCTGAAATTTGATTCAGCGTGAACATGTTAATTTATATGGAAGGTTAACATGGCCTAACCACAATAATTGGGTCTTAGTTTTAT
The DNA here is from genome assembly GCA_900406345.1 of Erysimum cheiri. Taxonomy (NCBI): domain Eukaryota; kingdom Viridiplantae; phylum Streptophyta; class Magnoliopsida; order Brassicales; family Brassicaceae; genus Erysimum; species Erysimum cheiri. Next base: position 28,208 of record OVAQ01000593.1, read on the forward strand.
AAATCAAACCGGATTGTGTACGAGATCTAGTTGGATAGATTTCCAAAGATTACTTATTAATAAAGGTTACTTTATTCAGTTTCGTTCCATTCAAAAAAATTACAAAAGTATTTGAAGTATTTGTCAATTACAAAAGTATTAATGGCTTGGAGACCCAGAGAATCAGAGACAAATATTTGTCGGACGGTATACTCTTTTTTTTCTGGTTGGACATAACCGGTTTGTCATATTTTATAACACTACAGAGAATACGGCGTCGTCTTTGGATTCCCACGCTTAGCTTCCTTTTGGCTAATCTTATTATATAAAGTTGGATGTTCGAAGTTAGCAAC